>JAIXNV010000336.1:0-36936 GCA_020917445.1 Riparia riparia
CTCAGGCACTCCCTGGCCTTGCAGAAAGACCTCCCGGTGCTCTCCATGCTCCTCAGGAACACTGAGGGCAGGGGCAAGCCCAGAGGCTCCCTGGGGACGTCCCAGGGCTCTCCCATCTGCCAAAGCACCCCCAGCTCACAGGCTGCAACAGGATGTCACTTGGCACACCAGTGCTGGCTGCAGGCTGCTGAGCGGCCCTGGTGGCACAGCATCTCACAGGGGCTCCATGCTGACAGCCCAGGGCCCTCCAGGCTGAGAAAGAGGTGTCTTGTCACCCATGGTCACACAGGGGCCACCGCTGTGACATCCCAGTGCTCTCCATGCTCACAGGAACACTGAGCTCACCAGCAATCCCATGGGCTCCATGGGGATATCCCTGGGCTCTTCAGCACACCGAGCTCACAGCCTGGAACAGGATGAGCATTGTGCCCTCAGTTCTTTCTCTGGGCTACTGGTATTTGCAGATAAAGGGATTGATTGGAAGGCAGCCTTGTCCAGGGCACTTCAGCAGCCCATCTTCCAAATCTTTGGGACCCTATCAGCACCTTCATTGAGGGGCAGGAGCCACAAGGAGTTTCAGCAGAATTCAAACCCCTAAACAACACACTGTGCCCCCTCTCAAACTATACTGGAAGCTTTGTACATTGGACATTTCCCTAGAGCCTTTCCCACATCCCAAGGCAAAGCAGCCAGCCAAAAGCAGCCTGCTGCAGCCTCCCAGGGGTCCCCAGACTGCTGAAGTGCAGGGACAGCAAAGGCACTGTCAGGCCTTCCATCCTTACATCCCAGGTGGTTACAGGTTTCCCAAGATGCCTGAACTCATCGGCATTCCCAGGGCTTCCACGGGAACATCCCAGAGATCTCTGGGGGATGACTGTCCTAGGGTGACTTTGTGATGCTTGTATCCCCAATCGTCTGTTCTGTTTGTGCTGTATATTGAGTCCTGTGCCTTTCAGACTGGTTCTAAGAGCAAGGAGAAGCACAGAGTTTGTTTTGAGAAATCTGCCTGACTCTTACACATTCTTCTCTGGATGGAGTGTTCGCGGAGGCTTGGAGAGATTGCAGGACAGAGATCTTTTTTTGCTTTTAGTTAGTTTCAGCTAGCTAGGGCAGAGAAGTTCCCTGGAGTTTTTGGGTTTTTTTTCTTTTTTTCCTGGAACTGTTTAAACCTGCTCTGGACTGAAAACCCAGGGGAGCACTGTGGGGGCTGCACCTGCGGCCCACAGGGGCCTGGAGCTCGGCATTTTCCAGCAGCGCCGGAGGGACTGGGACTGAGGAGAGACTGAGAGAGAGCCGAGCTCCACACACGGCAAGGACTTTCTCAATTTGCCATCTCACTTCAGAAGGAGAGGTTTTATTGTTTCATATTATTCATTCTTCATACTTGTATGCACTTTGTTTGTTAAGTAAAATAGTTTTTTCCACTTTTCTCCAAAGAAGTTTTTTTTTACCAGACCAGTTGGAGGGAGGGGCCACTTGTGTTTGCTTCCTGGAGGGTCCCATTGAGGGGTTTTCTCCCAAATTTGTCCCTAAACCAGGACAACGACAAAGACCCGGTGTTCTCAGAGGCACTCAGCCATTCAGCGCGTACATCCGAGGTGACTCTAGCGAGCTACAGCGCTGCTGTGTCACAGCCACTCACTGGGATTCCTGGAGGACATCCCTGTGGGAGTCTCCTGGGGTGTGTGGCTGGATGGGACAGGTGGTGACGAGAGATCTCTGGAGTCAAGGCTGGTCTTAGAGAGTCTGGTTTATTGCATAGGTCGTGAGTGAAGGGGCCCTGCTGAGAGCTGCCAGCTGCAGCTCAGAGCAGGCCCGAGAGAGAGAAAGAGAGCTAGGAGAGAACTCAGGGGGCAAAGTCAGGGAGTGAAGAAGAGGAGCTAAGTGTAGTGAAGAGAATAGCGAAGTAGAGAGAAGAGAGGAAGAGGAGAAGAAGCAGAGCAGAGAAGAGCAGAGCGCAAAGTTCCCATTACATTAAATCCTTTTCCATACCGACTATTCTAATTTACACTGACCAATCTAGTACAAGATACAAATCCTATAGCATTTACATACAGCCTATAAGAATCATTACATTACTCTAGGTATTACACTTTAAACTCTAGGAGTTGCTCTTCGAACCCCTCTTGCCAAGCTATCAGGGTCTGCTCTGACCCTTGGACTTTTGGTAAAGAGAAGGGCATTGGTAAATCAAGGGAGGATTACCTTCAGCTGGCCATGCCATTGTTTTCCAGACATTCAGTAACTAGGACATCTCAGACATAGAAACTTGCTTTCAATTCTATTTCACTTAGATGTTTCATATTCTCAAAATCTAAGCAGTCATATTAAAAGGCTTTCTTGTTTCATCCTCCCCAACACATCCCAGCAATCTCTTGTGTGACAGCGATGGAAGAGGTGGGACTGACTGCTTGGATGTAAAAAGTCGGTTTATTGATCACAAAGCTTTAGTATATCTTCTGTGATCACGGCACACAAAGCAACCACACGGAGACAAGAGATTTGCAGGGCAGAGTTGCTCCTCAGAGAGAGAGAGCAAGGTCAAGAGCTCCAGCCTGTTTATTTCTTACATTTTTATACATTTGTGGCTCTGGTTGTGGATTGGCTTCTGGGGTTACTACCTTTCAGCCCAGTGGCCAGACCAGCTGTCAGTTACGATTGTTTTCAGATTAGAAATATGTAAACAAAGGACAGGGAACGGAGAACAAAAAGGTTCGTTTATGTTTCCCATGCGTGAGAAAAGCAAAAACTGCGCCTAATATTGTGCAGAAACCAAAGAAACTGACTCCATGTTATGAACAAGTAGAAGGCTTTAAAAAACTCAGAAAAACTGGGGTGACAATATTCCTTCTCACCTTTAACTAAAAATAGCTGCCTGCTAAAACAATAATAACTACAGCAACCACACCTGACATTTCTTAATAACATTGTTTAAGCTAGCACAGACATATATGGATTTGCATACAAAACTACACCCAAGCAGAGTTATCCCTCGCTCCTTTCTTCAGGGCTCTGCTCTAAGCTGCTTATGGCCTAGCAGTGCCAACGTGCCCACTTCTGTCAGGAGCTGAGCAATACTCACAGTTCTGCTCTCCAGCTGTGTTCCCACATCTGTGCTCCTAAAGAACACCCAGGGCTCCAACAACCCCGGGGGCTCCACAAACCAATCTTTTGTTCGCAATTAATTATTCTAAGTCTTAAGCTGTTTTGCAGTAAGAGCATTGGAATTATAACTTTAGGATGTTGCTTTTTGGCAAAGACTTTTCGCTTGTAATTAAGTCTTACGCTGTTTTGTAATAAGAACCTTTGAATTATAACTTTAGAATGTCGCTTTGTGTTATGGATTTTAAAGTGTAGCTTTAGAATGTATAAAGGATTTAAACAGAAGAGGGAAGGGAACATATCCCAAGCTCCTAACGAAATGGTGAAAACATCCTGAAAAAAAGGAGATGGACATCAACAACACTGATTAATGGTTTGGAAAAGGGAAGCTGGGCATCACCATCATAGAAAATAGAAGCTGGAGCCCACATCTGGGAGCTCGACCCCACCATCTGGGATACACATCCTGGGATGTACATCCTGGAATATTGAAACCTGGAATGGATCACAATAGAGTATAGAAATTAGAAAGGAACCAAACATCACCAACACAGATTTACAATCCCAAAGTAATAAACTGTGATGTAAAAAATTGGAACTAGAAACTGCTGAGAAAGCTTATAAATGTGCATGAACATGATCAATAAATACCAGCAAGCCCAGCAATCAGCATGCAGTTGGAGGGGAAACCCCCCGCCACTGTACCCAGCACTGGTTTTGCTCACACTTTACCATATTAATTAATAAATTGAATTACTGCTTGATATATTGGCTGAGTCAAGCTTCTCATTTTTAACAACAGGTCAGCAGCAAGCTCAGGCTGGACGCTCGAGGGTTCCTTTGCCTTGGAGATGTACCATTCCCCTAAATCGTACTCCTTTCTTTTTCACCATCAGGCCATGGAAAAAGCCAATCGTTTGTTTTAAAATTTTAAAAGCTTAATAGTAGTAAAATGGCTATAAAAAATAGTAATAGAATCAAAGTAATAGAAATTTGAACAATTAGGGTTAGGACAACACGAGACAATAAAAACAAAGTTACAGATGTCTGGATGTTTTTCTGGGCAAAAAGCTCCAAAAAAGGACCCCGTTAACAAAGGATTAACTCTTAAAAGCAATAACCTGCTGAATATTCACACATTTCATACATGATGCATAAATTCCATTCAAACAAAGAATTCTCTCTGGTCAGTGTCACTTTCTTCCCCTTAATTTCTTCAGGGCTGAGTGAGGCAGGAGAAGTTGGCCTCTTCTGATAAGGAATAATAAATTCTTTTTCTCTGAAATATTTATGTCTCCTGTGGCTGCTATTTCTTTGCAAGCATCCCCTTCCTCTCTTAAAATATATATATATATAATTTCTATTTTAACTACAAAAACTACATTTTAACTACAAAACTACCTTTACCATACTATTGAAATATTAATACAGCATTACTAACCAATACAACGTAATACATACAATAAATCTTTTATGTAGAGCCATATAATATGCACTTTTCACATGAGTATCCTGTTCCTCTCTTTAAAAAATATATATGGTGTGTGGGGAGAAGACTCTATAACTCAAGAGTGGTTATGAGAGTAGGTCTGAATTTATTCAGCGCTGAGGTGCATGGGGATAACTCCTCAAAGACATGCACCCCTGGGAGCTTTGCTTCTCCCTTTTTATCTCTACAAACTCGGGTTATACGATATGCCTAATGCATATTCATTTTATAACCCCGCCTGTCCCCGCTTCGTATTAAAATTAGTTCCACGCCTATTTGCAGCTGTGCACTGCTCCTTATTGATCACTCTGGTGGTCATCGGGGGTCTTTGGGGATGAAGCACATAGTCATCCTCTCAGTTGAACTTTTCACCTCGTCTCCTTGCACATACTCTTTTGTTCTTTTGGCCATCTTTCCAGACTTTGATATTGTGTTTCCTGGTTTTGGGGCTCAAAGAACGAATAGATAATCAGTACCAGGTGAGCATAACAGTGACCAGAGCCCCAAAAAAGGAATTTAGGAGACCCATTGGGGCCAGAGAGAGAAGATTGATCTGCTGTGGAATTTTGAAACTAATATGTAACAGACTGGTGCTTTTAAGGAACAATTCTCTGTTCATAGAGTGTGCTCTTGGCCCAATGCCAGGCACCCTTGCTTTATTTTCTCTGTCTCAGAGAAGGTGAGAGGAATGACAAGACTTGTCTTTACAAACAAGCCCTGGGTCTGCTGGTAGATAAAACCAGCACTGAGAGATGAGAGAAACAATGGGAAGGATTCTATTGATCGATGAATGGAAAAGCAGAAATTTGCCTTCACAAACGAACCGTAGGGTTGTTTGTAAATGAAATTGGATATTGAAAGAGGAAAGCAACAATGGGGAAAAACCCATAAATCCCATAAGAATTAAAAATTAGGGGGGGTTATACATTAAAAGGGAAATCTGAGGTCTTAGGCATTTTGGGAAGTCTGTGCCTTGCAAGTACCTCAGCCAATGGGGAAAGAGAGAGGGAAATGTGGCCGGGAAATTGGGATAAAAAGGAGGCTGTGTCCTCCAAAAATTTGAGAGACCCCAGGGG
Organism: Riparia riparia; assembly: GCA_020917445.1. NCBI lineage: Eukaryota > Metazoa > Chordata > Aves > Passeriformes > Hirundinidae > Riparia > Riparia riparia. Next base: position 5,668 of record JAIXNV010000336.1, read on the forward strand.
AAATGCCCCATGGCCTCTCCCTTTATTTGAATAAAGAATAAGTACTCCTCTGTCTCCTTTTTGGACATAAACCTCTGGTGTTTGTGGATTAATTTTCCTAACACGGGTATGGGCATGAACCGTACAGGGGTCACGCGGTAGCTGTTCGTTTCCCTTTTCCACCCCACTCACGCCGCTTTTTGTCTGCAATTTCTTTTTTTATCTTTTTTTTGCCTGCTGTTTTCCCCTCAGCACCAGCTGAGCCGAGGCCGCTCCGTGCTCCCCGCTGAGGCTTTTCCCGCCGCTGCCCGCGGTCCCCACACGCGGATGGCGGCGGCCAGGAGAGGAGGAGGCTGCGCGGTGTAGTGGTTTCACGTTTACTAAATTTTGGTCTTGGTACTTACACTTTTTGTGGGAGAGAGACTAGGAGAAAAACAAAGCAGGCTCAACCTTAAAATTAAAAAATAGTTTATTAACATACACTAAAAGAATAGAAAAAAAGAAAGTTGGAAAAAAACTAAAATGGAATGAAACTTTAAAAACATTTTTTCCCTCCCCTTACAAACTGTTCACTTTCTTACAAAACAACATAAAGAGTCAAAACTTGTAATTTTCAGGCAGTTTCACTATCTGACAATAGTCTTTCATCAATTCATTAGGGGAAGAGTATCCTTTTGAGTCATGGATCCCACTGACAACCTAGAACAGTTCTCTTGTGGGTTTTAAACTGTCACAAAAACAACCGCCCGGAGAAACCTGCCTTTGTGACCCTCCCAGGAGCAGTTTCCCAAGCTGCTTATGGGTCATAGGTCTTAGACTTTTGCATACTGGGGTGTCACCTTTTAAAGATGAAGAACTCCAAAGCAAAGGATTCTTCACTTTAAGGTGCAGAGATATCTTCTCACTTCTTCACTGGCGCAGAGAGCTTCTCATCTTTATCTCTGTTTAAGCATCTTATAGGATATGACTTAGTTCATCACAAACACTTTTGCTTAAATCTACACACAAATTAAAACAATCATCTCCCCAAATGTAGATCTTTCCCATGATTTAAAGGAATAATCTAAATATAGAGTTAATTTCCATGGCTCAAGAATAGAACAACTAACTCTTCAACCCTCTGTCCCAATAGTCTTTTCACTCTTGCTATTGACTTCATGCTGTTGTTCTTTATGTTCACTCTGTCTTTCCTTATTCTCTCAGAGAAGGGCTCAGCTCTAGAAGCTTCATGCTGCTAAGAAAGAGTTAAATCTGCTTGGTGTCTTTGTTTCTCCCTCTGTGGCTCCTGGTGTTAGATGTTCAAGGCCAAGCTGATGAGGGAGGAAGAACTCACAGAAACATCAGAGATTGGAGCACCTGGTCAGTCCAGAATCACAAAAAACAGGCAGGATCATAAATGCCTTCTGAGCCCACCCCTCGGTGTAAATCGGGGTGGCTTCAGCCCAAATGGTGCCCATAGCTCTTATCAAGGCCCAGCAGAGATCTCTCCCTGCTCTAAAGAAGTCTGAAGAAAGTAACTGTTAAAAAACAGCAACTTCTCCTTCCCATTCCCCTTCACCCGGGAGCCGATGGAATCCGGCCAGGCCTCAGGCCAGCTCCCCCCCAAAAAGGGGGGAGCAGCAGGCCCAGCTGGATGTTACCTGTCTCTCTCTGGCCAAAGGAAGAATAAAAAGGACCCACCTACAGGAAATCAAGTGGTTTTATATGGTACTTCCCAAAGTCGCAGCCAACAATTGCAGTGGTCAGAATAGATGTCAATATTCTAACTAACTCTCTGATAGGTCTCTGTCTCTTCCAAAGTAATTCCCAGGTCCTGACCTGGAGAATTATTTTACATTCTTTTATAACTAAAAAAACTAAACTGTACATGACCTATAAAAGGGGATGCACGGTCTCTCTCTCTCTGACTCTGTCTCTCTCTCTCTCTCTCAATGTCTCTGTCTCTGTCTCTGTCTCTGTCTCTGTCTCTGTCTCTGTCTCTGTCTCTGTCTCTGTCTCTGTCTCTGTGTCCTAGGGTGACTTTATGATGTTTGTATCCCCAATGGTCTGTTCTGTTTGTGCTGTATATTGAGTCCTGTGCCTTTAAGACTGGTTCTAAGAGCAAGGAGAAGCACAGAGTTTGTTTTGAGAAAACTGCCTGACTCCTCCACATTCTTCGGCAGACGGGCTGTTCGGCGGAGGCTTGGAGAGACTGCAGGACAGAGATTTTTTTTGCTTTTAGTTAGTTTCAGCTAGCTAGGGCAGAGAAGTTCCCTGTATTGGTTTTTTTTCCTTCTTCTTGGAACTGTTTAAACCTGCTCTGGACTGAAGACCCAGGGGAGCACTGGGGGCTGCACCTGTGGCCCACCGGGGCCTGGACCTCAGCATTTTCCAGCAGCGCTGGAGGGACTGGGACTGAGGAGAGACTGAGAGAGAGCCGAGCTCCACCCATGGCAAGGACTTTCTCAATTTGCCATCTCACTCCAGAAGGAGAGGTTTTATTGTTTCATATTATTCATTCTTTATACTTGTATGCACTTTAGTTGTTTAGTAAAATAGTTTTTTCCACTTTTCTCCAAATAGTTTTTTTCGGACTAGTTAGAAGGAGGAGCCACTTGAGTTTGCTTCCCAGAGGGATCCTATTCAAGGGGTTTTCCCCCAAATTTGTCTCCAAACCAAGACATACCCTTTTAATTGGCGCCCAACATGGGGCACGAGAAAATAAAAAAAACTTATATTAATTATTATTAACTACATTTATTTTTAGTTATCCTTTAAGTAGAGATTAAACAGACAGTAGCCATGTTGCTTCTTAAAGTCCTAATGTCTCTTAAAATAAAGTCTTTTCTGCATTTCTGTTCCCTAAGCTTTTTTGAAGTCTTAATACCTTTCTAGTCCCTAGAATTGCTTTCCTACCCAGAAATAGCTCCAATATTATCCCTAACATACAACTTTTACACTAAAGATGCACAAATTAGAATAGTTATTTTGCTAAGTTCAGTGATTATAGTTTACAAGAAGCTTATAAAGATACTAGAGTTTATTCTAAGTATGTTCAATTTATAGTTCTTTCGTCCTACCCTGCGTCCTAGTTCCAGCAGCATGTTTTAAAGATTTATCAATAATTGCACCCAGTTTGTTAGAAAAAGAGTAAGAGATGAAGCTCTTCAGCCCTTTTTTTCCTTCTTCTCTTTTGAATCAGTTACATCACTTTTAGAAAATGTTCAAAGTCTCCTGAATGTTAAAGACCCCACCTCCCTAGTATTTCACCTAGTGACTTTCCTCTATATAGTTTATAGCTTTTTTAAAATAAGTCACACACAGCTAAACACTATAGAGCAGCAAATAGAAGCAAAAGAGCAAAGAGATAAATCAGTCACTCAGGCTGCAGCCAACCCCACAGCTATTCAGGCTGCAGCTAAACCAAACAGTAAAGCTAAAACACCAGCAGTTGCTACAGTAAAAAAAAAAAAAAAAAAAAGCACACAAACAAAACCAATCAACTAGTAGACGATAATTCAAGTGAAAGATCCTCAATGCCTCCTAACACCCAGTCAGGAATCAAACCAACTAACACACAATCAGAAGCTGAAGCAACTAATGACACACAATCAGAAGCTAAACCGACTAATACAAAATCAAAAATCCAACCAACTAGCACACAATCAGAAGCCCAACCAGCTACTACAACATCAAGAGCCCAACCAACTGCTACAACATCAAGAGCCCAACCACCTGCTACAAGATCAAGAGCCCGACCAACTGCTACAAGATCAAGAGATACTATTGAGTCCTTTTCCCTAAAAGACCTTCATAGCCTAAAAAAAAATTATACTCAACAACCTAATGAATCTATAATTAATTAATTAGTCCATCTTTGAAATACTGCAAGCAAAGCTACAATACTAAATAACACTAAAGCGAAGCATCTGAGATCCCTATCACATGATCCAATTATTAACCAAAAAATAATAAAAGAAACTAATCCTTGCAGTCTCTAGGAACAAGTCCTGAAAAGTATAGCACAAAGATATCTATGTGCCGACGATCTCTATCTGCAGCAAACCCAGTAGAAAACCATTAAACAAGAGATTCAGCGCTTAAAAAAAATAGCAATAACAGAAATTGTCTTCTCAAATAACCTAAACACTAAGAACCCCAATTTAGTACCACGTACACCTATAATATAGCAAAAACTTGTACGACTTAAGCCACAAAAATACTCCTCTGCTTTAGCAATAATAAAGCAAAATAAGACAATAGAGACTATGCTTAATATAGCAAAAAAGCTCTGAACATATGCAAATACCGTGCATAGTCCAACGCATGCAAGAATTGCAGATCTAGAAACACAGATGCAAAGATTAGCAAACAAGATAAAAGAAGATCTCAAAGAACTCAAAGAGAACATTCTCCAGATCTCTGCAGTACAAGTTAAGAGCTCTAGCACCACACGCAAACGTTCCCTAGATAAAAAAAGAAAAAGCATCCCACAGGCTAAGCTGTAGTCCTTCCTGCGTGATTATAAAGAAAACACGAAAAGATAAAATAGAGAATCTACTAATGCTATAACACAACAGCTACATGAATTGTTAAATAGCAAAACTATGAGAAAAATTCTAACAAGAAAAAAAGCAACTCCAGTTACCCAAGGAAATAAAGATAATCAAGCTTAAAAAAGCCCTGTCTCTAGCCAGGTAGAGGCTAGATAAAACCATGTTTTTTAGACTATATAAATTCATTAGCCTAGCACATCAGAACCACAAAAATATAAAGCCTTAGTTAACACTAGTGCGCAGTGCACATTACTCCCATCAAAACACACGGGGGAAGAATCTGTTTCCATTGCTAAAGTGACAAAGAGTTCACAAGATTTTACTTTAGTAGAAGCTAATGTGAGCCTAACTAGAAATGAATAGAGAAAACACCCTATTGTGACTAGCCCAGAGGCTCCATGCATTTTAAGCATAGACTTCCTCCGAAATAAGTATTTCAAAGACCCAAAAAGATTTAAGTAAACATTCAAAATAGCAGCTATAAAGACAAGAGATATTAAGCAGTTAAATACCTTGCCTAGACTATCAGAGAACCCATCTACTTACTGTAAGTCTTCTAAAAGTAGAAGAGCAACAAGTGCCAATTACCACTTCAACAATGCATCGCCAGCAGTACAGAACAACTCAAGATGCTGTGATCCCCATCCACAAGATGATCCATGAGCTAGAGACCCAAAGAGTAGTCAGCAAAACCCACTCACCCTTCAACAGCCCCATCTAACCTGTGCACAAATCTGATAGAAAATAAAAATTGACTATAGACTATCGTGCCTTAAATAAAGTGACTCCACCATTGAATGCTGCTATGCCAGACATGCTAGAACTCCAGTACGAGCTAGAGTCCAAAGCAGCAAAATAGTACGCCACAATTAACATTGCTAATGCATTTTTCTCCATTCCTCTAGCTGCAGAATGCAAGCCTCAGTTTACTTTCACCTAGAAGAGTGTGCAGTACACCTAAAACCAACTGCCCCAAGAGTAAAAACACAGCCCCACCATCTGCCATAGACTGATCCAAACTGCACTAGAAAAAAATAAAACTCCAGAACATCTACAATACATTAATAACATCATTGTGTAGAGGAACACAGCAATAAAAATATTTAAGAAAAGAGAAAAGATCATCCAGATTCTCCTGAAAGCTAGTTTTGCCATCAAGCAGAGCAAAGTTAAGAAAGCTGCTCAAGAAATCCAATTTCTAAAAATAAAGTAGCACGATAGAAAGCGTCAGATTCCCACTAAAATCATCAACAAGATCACAGCAATATGTCCACCAACCAACAAAAAAGAAACACAAGCTTTCCTAAGCGCCATAAGTTTCTAGAAGATGCACATTCCTGAGTACAGCCAGATTGTGAGCCCTCTCTACCTAGTCACCCGCAAGAAGAACAATTTCCACTAAAGCCCTAAACAGCAACAAGCCTTTGCCCAGATCAAGCAAGAAATCACTCATGCAGTAGCCCTTAGCCCAATCAAAACAAGACCAGATATGAAGAATATGCTCTACTCAGCAGCCAAAAACAATAACCTGTCCTAAAGCCTTTAGCAGAAAATGCCCGGAGAGACTCGAAACCAACCACTAAAATTCTAGAGCCAAAGCTACAAAAAGTCCAAAGCCAACTACACTCCCACAAAAAAAGAAATCTTAGCTGCCTATGAAAAAGTTCAAGCCGCCTCAAAAATAGTAAGCACTAAAACACAACTCCTGCTAGCACCTCAACTACCAGTGCTAAGATAGATATTCAAAGCAGAAGTTCCCTCTACCCACCATGCCACCAATGCCACAGAGAGCAAATAGATTGCCCTCATTACACAGCATGCCCGTATTGGAAACCTAAATCGCCCTGAAATTTTAAAAATAATTACAAACTAGCCAGAAAGTAAAAACTTTAGTCTCATAAATAAAAAAGAGCAAGAACAAGTAACACGTGCTAAAGAAACTCCACCATACAACCAACTGCCAGCAAAAGAAACACGCTATGCTCTTTTCACTAACAGTTCCTGCCACATCGTAAAAATGAACCAGAAGTAGAAAGCAACCATATAGAACCCCACACAACAAATTGCACAAGCCACTAAAAGAGAAAGTAAATCAAGCCAGCTTGCTAAACTCAAAGCTGTTCAACTAGCCCTAAACATTGCTAAAAAAGAAAAGTAACCAAAGCTCTACCTCTACACTAATTCGTAAATAGTAGCCAATGCTCTGTGGGGATGGCTAGAAAAATAGAAAAAAGCCAATTAACAGCATTAAAAAAAGCCAATCTAAGCTGCAGATAAATAAAAAGACATTGCCACTCAAGTAAAAAAGATACCTATCAAAATCCATCATGTAGATACCCATGTCCCCAAGAGTCAAGCTAATAAAAAGCACCAAAACAACAGGCAAGTAGATCAAGCTACAAAGATAAAGATTTCAAAGATAAACTTAAATTAGCAACACAAAAAAGAGTTGTTCCTAGCTCGATAAGCCCATAATGCCTCAAGTCACCAAAGCAGAAATACCACCTATAAGTAAGCACAAAACCGAAAAGGAAATCTAACCATAGACAATATTTCTCAAGTTATCCATAACTATGAGACGTGCTACCATCAAACAGGCCAAGCGAGTAAAGCCCCTATAATACAGCAAGAAATAGTCCAAGTATAAGTACGGGGAAGCCTAGCAAATTAACTACATCACCCTTCCCCAAACCCGCCAAAGCAAGCGCTACGTACTAACCATAGTAGAAGCCACCACTAGATAGTTAAAGACCTACTCTATGCCCCACACTACAGCCCGTAACACCATTTTAAGCCTTAAAAAGCAAGTTCTTTAGAAGCATAGTACCCCTAAGAAAATTAAATCAAACAATAAAACTCATTTCAAAAACAGCCTCATCAACAACTAAGCTAGGGAACATGGCATTAAATAAGTATACCATATTCCCTACCATGCACCAGCTTCAAGAAAAGTAAAAAAATACAATTAACTGCTAAAAACCACCCTAAAAACATTAAGTAAAAGATCATTCAAAAATTAAGAACAGCATCTAACAAAAGCCACCTAATTAGTTAACACCCGAAGTTCCACCAACCGAGCAAGCCCTGCCCAGTCTGACCCCTACATACAGTAGATAAAAAAAAAGTCCCTGTAATACATGTAAAAAGTTTGTTAAAGAAGACAGTTTAGATCAATTCTACTTCAAATACAGAAGATCCCATGGGATTGTTTTTGCTCAGAGACCAAGCTGCACATAGTAAATAATGCAGAAAGATAGAACCACACGATATGTACCCCAAGAAAATTGAATTATTAAATAAAAACCGTGTATAATTATCGCTATGTGCTAAATAGTACTGCCACTATATGTAGCTACATATTGCATATTGTTTTTTTATATAGATATATATATACGTAAAGTTAAAATATATATTAGTTTTAGTAAATTGACTATATAGAGATAAAGAGTAGAATGTCCTAGAGCGACTTTATGATGTTTGTATCCCCAATAATCTGTTCTGTTTATGCTGTATATTGAGTCCTGTGCCTTTAAGACTGGTTCTAAGAGCAAAGAGAAGTGCAGAGTTTGTTTTGAGAAAACTGCCTGACTCCTCCACATTCTTCAGCGGACGGGCTGTTCGGCGAAGGCTTGGAGAGACTGCAGGACAGAGATCTTTTGGCTTTTAGTTAGTTTCAGCTAGCTAGGGCAGAGAAGTTCCCTGTACTGTTTTTTTTTTCCTTCTTCTTGGAACTGTTTAAACCTGCTCTGGACTGAAGACCCAGGGGAGCACTGGGGGCTGCACCTGCGGCCCACCGGGGCCTGGAGCTCAGCATTTTCCAGCAGCGCCAGAAAGACTAAAACTAAAGAGAGACTAAGAGAGAGCCGAGCTCCACCCATGGCAAGGACTTTCTCAATTTGCCATCTCACTCCAGAACGAGAAGTTTTATTGTTTCATATTATTCATTCTTTATACTTGTATGCACTTTAGTTGTTTAGTAAAATAGTTTTTTCCACTTTTCTCCAAATAGTTTTTTTCAGACTAATTAGAGAAAAGAGCCACTTAAGTTTACTTCCCAGAGAGATCCTATTCAAAGAGTTTTCCCCCAAATTTGTCTCCAAACCAAGACACTCTGTCTCTGTCTCCGTGAAGGAGATTTCTGTGTGGGTTGCTCGCAGTCTCGTTGTTTCGCGGTGTTTTCGGCGGCACCGCTCCCGCGCTCCTTCGGCCCGCGGCGGGGGCGAGGGGGTGATGCAGAAATGAAGGCGGGAGGCGGCGCAGGGGCACGGCGGATTTAGAGTCGGGTCCTGGGCTTGGAGATCTCACCTGCTGCCTGTCCGTGGGTGGGGGGGCCGGAAGGGAGAGAGGGAACAGTAATAATTCTGGTGGCTCCTAAAAAGGCTCCCTCCTTCCCTCCCCGGGAGCAGTGGCGAGGCGCAGGGGAGGAGCAGGGGCGGTGGTGAGGGTGACTGAGAGGGGAGGAAGGTTAAAGAGCCTTGGGATCTCACCATAGACTACTTCTGACCTCTCTTTAGCAGCCCAGAGTTCTTCTAGGATGTGACCATGGAGTCCCTGTCGCTGCCAGTGACCTCCTGGCTCCTTAGAAGCCCCAGAGAGCCCTGAGATGTCACCATGGAAGCCCTGAGAGTGCAGGTGAGCTCAGGGCTCTTTAGAAACCTGTCTCCCTCTGGGATGAGAGGATGGAATCCTTGGGAGGGAGGGCCTTTGACCTGACTGCTCTTCAGCAGTGTAGAGAAACCTGGGATGTCACCATGGAGCTGTTGTCAGTGCCGGTGACATCCGAGTTCTTTGGCAGCCTAGAGACACGTGGGAGGTCAGCACAGAGTTGCTGTCATTGCCTGTGACCGCAGTGTTCTTTAGGAGCACAGGGGCTGCTGGCATGTCAGGATGGAACCCCTCAGAGAGGCTGTGACAAAGTAATACTTTAGCAGCCTGGAGACCCCTGGGATGTCCCTCTGGAGTCCCTGTGACAGCATGTGACCTCGTGGTTCTTTTGCAGGCTTGGACACCTTTGGAATGACGCTGTAGATCCTGTGAGTGCCTGTGACATCACAGCTTTTTAGCAGCCTGGAGACTTGAGGAACCCCTGTGAGTGCCTGTGACATCGCAGCTGCTTAGGAGCCTGGAGACACTTGTGATGTTGCCACTGAGACTTTGTGACAGTCTATGAGGTCAGTGTGGTTTGACAGATGGAAGACTCCTGGGATGTCCCCCATGGAGCCCCTGGGGTTGCCATGACTTCCCAGGAGCTTGGACACCTCTGGGATGTCACCACAGAACCTCAGTGAGTGCCTGTGCCAAATGGGCTCCTTAACATGTAGGGGCACCTCTGTTGTCCTCATGGACACTGGTGACTGCCTGGGACCTCACAAGCCTTTGGAAGATGAAAGTGTTGGGATATCACTGTGGATGTCCCGTGCCTGCTTGTGATCTCTACTCATGAGCAGGCTGGAGACAACTCTGGTATCACCAGGGACTGGAGTGGGGGTGAGGTGGTTCAGGGAGGAGATGGTGTGGGGATGAACATGTAGCAAAGCTCCTGGGAGCTGCTCAGGCACTGAGTGGGCAGGGACAGCACCAGAACCCAGGGCTGGGAAACACTCGTGTCCCCCAGTGACCACATCTGGTCACAGGAAGCAGCTCTGCCCTCTGCAGCGATGGGAGTGGGGGACCAGGTGTTCCCCATGTCCCCAGCGTGCCAGGTGTGCTCATGGAAGGCCAGCTCTACCCTCTGGGGTCTCACATGGTCTGCCTGCTGCCAGCATGGGAGGCCTTCCCTCCTCTGCCCAGGAGGCCAGGTCTGCTCACCAAAATGTTCAGAGTAGTGGTATTTCACCAGCAGGGGCTCATCCCACACTGCTGAGAGTGCACCAGGCTCAACAGGGTCTTCTTTCCATGCTGATTCCACCAAGCCCCTTCTCTTGGCTGTGGTTTCACTGGATAGTAGGTAGGGACAGTGGGAATCTCATTCATCCATTCATGTGCATCGCTAATTACGTGATGAGGCATTTGGCTATTTATTGAGCATATATTTTCATATAAGTTCCTTTTTTGGGTTAAGTGTAGGTGGCCCATCCACCTTGGTCCAAATCAGCAGAATTTAGTCTCAAATGTGCGTGAAACACAATGCAAGAATTTTTTGTTCCCACTGTCCTTATGAACCATCCAGCTTTTCATTTTTTTTTCTTTTTTTTTTTAGTTCACATAAACAATAACAACTCGACATAACTGAGCCAGCCTTACTTCCAAACGTATGAACAATATCAACCGAGGTAAAGAGCGCTCTGGAGGCCAGGGCTGGGGCAGTTTTCCCCTGCCTTGTTTTGGAGAGACCTAGGAGCTCATTGTTTCCCTGCTCTCCAATGGGAGAGCCCACAAACTTGACACCTCCTGCATTGGTGAGGTCCTGAATTTGTTTGTGAAAATGTTGATACCTCCTCACTCTAGTGGGTTGACCCTGGTTGGGTGCCAAGTGCCCACTCAGTCACTCTATCACTCCCTTTTCCAGTGGGACGGGGCAGAGAATAAGATGGAGCGCAACCAGCAGGATGAGATAAGGGAGTTTTAGTACGGTAGAAGAAAGAAATAAGCGAAGATTTTTGTGTGCAACAGCTAAAAGAGAAAAAAATTCCATCTCTGCTTCCCATCAACAGCAATGTTTGGACACTTCCTGGGAAGCAGGGCTTCAGCACGTGTAAGAGTTCCTCCAGACGGCAAACACTGAAAACTCATGAATATCCCCCTTTCCTTCTCTCTCCCTTGGCTTATATATCTGCGCTGACGTCACGCAGCATGGAATATCCTTTTGGCTAATTTGGGCCAGCTGGCCTGGTTGTGTCCCCTCCAAGCACTCCTGCCCGCTCCCACCCCCTTTGATGGGGGAAGGAATGTCAGAGGCACAGCACTGCTGGGCAGTAGCCAAAGCACTGCTGTGTTATCAACACCCGTCCAGCTACCAATGCAAAGCGCAGAACTTTACTCCGGTCAGACCCAGTACGATCTCCACCCCTTATTCCATACCATTTGCGTCATGCTCGGGTCCCATATAGTCTATATAATCTCATTACTAGAATCCTTAAACCTTCTCTATCGCCTGTCCTTCCACATCCCTCCATGTGGTCTCCATTCCAGCAGGATGTGGGGTCAGGACAGGAGACGTAGTACACTTTGATGGTTGGGCGCTGGCATCATCCCTGTTCATCATTGCCTTTTTCTTGCTCCTTGCCAAAATTTGTTCCTTGTCAGTTGGTGTCCTTCCTGTTTACCTCCTGGGACATACAACTTACACTATAGGTTATTCTTACCCCAAGGTTAAATCTCCTTTGAGGTACACACCGGGTCTCCCCATGCTCCTGAATCACCCACCAAGTACACCCAGGTCCTCGGTCAGAGACGATCCCACAAATGGGTTTGCCTTTTCCCATGGGGGAAAGTGACTTCCCTACGCACTTCCCTGTGTGTAATGCAGGAACTTTGTCTCCTTCCACAGCGTCTAAGTGTGGGTGGGACCAGGGCAGTTAGCAGATCCCCTGGTATTGACTAGCCAAGTGGCTTCTGCCAAATTTGCATCCCAGAGCTTCCATGTCCCATTTCCTAATGCCCTGAACATAGTTTTTAGCAACCTTTTAATCTTTTTAATCTTCATAGAGGCCTGTGGATGGTAGGGAATGTGATACACCCACTTTATGCCATGCCTCTTTGCCCAGGAGTTCATAAGATTATTTCAGAAATGAGTCCCACTGTGTGACTCAATTCTATCTGTCATGTCACCACAAAATGTGTCTTTAGAAATTGTATTCCGGCCTGTGGCATGGTGTCCTGGTTTAGGGAAAATTTGGGAGAAAACTGAATGAGGTCCCTCCAGGGGACAAACCCAAACGCCTCTTTGCCCCCAACAAGTAAAGAACTTCCTCGGAGAAAAGTGGAAAAAACTATTTTACTTAACAAAGTGCCTACCAGTATAAAGAGTGAATAATATGAAAGAATAAAACCTCTCGTTCTGGAGTGAGATGGCAAATTGAGAAAGTCCTTGCCGTGGGTGGAGCTCGGCTCTCTCTCAGTCTCTCCTCAGTCCCAGTCCCTCTGGCGCTGCTGGAAAATGCCGAGCTCCAGGCCCCGGTGGGCCGCAGGTGCAGCCCCCAGTGCTCCCCTGGGTTTTTTAGTCTAGAGCAGGTTTAAACAGTCCCAAGAAAAAAAAAAAAAAAAAAAAAAAAAGAAAAAAGTCTAGGGAACTTCTCTGCTTAGCTAGGTAAAACTAACTAAAAGCAAAAAAGATCTCTGTCCTGCAGTCTCTCCAAGCCTCAGCTAAACACCCCATCCGCAGAAGAATGTGGAGGAGTCAGGCAGTTTTCTCAAAACAAACTCTGTGCTTCTCCTTGCTCTTAGAACCAGTCCTAAAGGCACAGAACTCAATAATACAGCACAAACAGAACAGACAATTGGAGATACAAGCATCACAAAGTCACACATGGTTTACTGGGTATGTTTCCAGCCAGCCAGTTGTGGCCTCTGCTGTGGTGAGGGTGTAACACTTGCCTCGGCGTGTTCATGGCAATGGCCCAGTGCAATCACTGCCAGTTTTCACCGTACTGGAAACCCAGCCACTGCCCTCTGCTCCAGAGAGGCTTCACTCATGTGGCTCCCTTGGTGGCAACACATTTCACACTAATGGATAACTTGTGTGACAGCCTCCATGGTCATGTTCACCCCTCAGTCAAGAGCCCATCTGTATGTTGCATCCCTTCCAAGATGCCCTGATGCTTCGTGGGCCCACTGGGCTATAAACAGCTTACCCTTTCCTAGTTTAGGTCCACCTGGGCTATTCCAGTTTTGGTGGCCTTATCTGCCCCTTCATTGTTTTGATCCTCTGTGACAGGACTTGTGGGCGTGTGGGCGTCTACGTGGCATACTTTCAGAGTCACGTCCTCTATATCCGTGCAGCAACGTGTTGCTAGAGGACACAAAAAGAATTATACAGTCTGTACTCAGGGCAAAAAAAAGAAGCAGCTTTATTTCTCAGCCTCGAATTTATATAGATCCTGGACAATGCCCAGGGATTGGAGAGTGAGGTTGACACCTCTCTGACCCCACTGGTCAAACTAGAAGTACATCAATTGTCCCTCCTCCAAGAAGGAATGCGAAAAGAATCACTTTATGTTACAGTCCATGAGAAACTCCACTACAAAAATGCAAACATCAGAAGGCTAAAAGAATAGGACACAACAGCAATGTCCTCTTGGGTTTTGTTCCCAAGATTCAGGTGGTTTTAGAGTCCTTTGCCTTCTGAAAAGCCCTGAGCCAGACGCAAGAAAGAGATGGAGTCTTCAGGTTTTGATTTTTCAAGATTGCGTGCTTTGTTTATTACTTCTTATCTTACAATTCTCTCAGTGCCCAACTAAGGTCTGTGCAGCTGCTCGGGCATCTGATGACTCCCCCTGCACTTGGAGGTTGCTGTTTCTTATACTAATTATTATGTACTCTTTATTTATCATTATTTGCCAATACCTACTACCTATACTAAACAAGTCATCTCTACTCTGACCCAATCTGCTTAAATCACTTTGTGCCACCGTCACTGCAGGAAATGGAGTGAATGAAGAAGAAAGAAGGAGCAAGAGAGAACGCCCCAAATCCTCCATCTTGCTCCCATCCACTTCCATACTAAAGAATCCAAAACCACAATTTTTCACCCTGTGATAAGCTAAACTACTGTCTTTCACACTCTTGTGGCCTGTACGTCACCTCTCAGTGTAGGAAGCCTTTCCCATGGACTGGGATCAAAGCCAGTGTCTTCCTGGGCTCTGTGCCAGGGTCTCAGATCCCTCTGGCCAGGTCCCAGACCCCTCTGCTCAGGTCTCTGACCCTCCAGGGCGACCAAAGGAATGCCCTGGACTCCGACAATCCTGCCATAATGCAGCAGCCCAGATGGCTTTACCCCTGCACTGCCAGTTGCTTTTCCCCCACTGCTGCAGCTATCCCGATCGGGCATTAGCCACCATCCAGGGGTCAGTATGGTATACCGGCCGCTTTGCTCTCGCAGCAGTCTCTAGGGCTGTTGAATGGCTTCCACCTCTGCAAATTGGCTTGATTCTCCTTCCCCTTCAGCAGCCTCAGTGACTTGTCGTGTGGGACTTCACACAGCAGCTTTCCTGACGGTTTGCTATCACTCGGTAGGATCCCTCAGTAAATAAAGCGTAGCTTCTTTCATTTTCTGGGAATTCACTATGTGGTGGTGCTTCTTGGGCACTAGTCACCTTCTCAAGCAATGCTCCAAAATCCCTGGCTTCTGGCCAACCCAAAATCTCTCCTAGGATTCCTGGGAAATAGGGTTTTTCCATTTGGGCTCGTTGTGTAATTAATGCTACCAACGTACTCCGTGTAGCACTGGTTGCATGATGTGTTAGGAGATGTTTCCTTTGAACATGCAGCGTAGAGTGAGCAAGCGTGGTGCCAAAAGGAGACACACGTCTGTGCCAACAACTTCTCAGGCGGCTCAAACCCCCTCATAAGCTGCTAATAAATGAATTAGTAAGAAAATTGATGGCATAAAGAGCCTTACATAATCTTTCTACATTTGGTAGCATTTCAACTGATGAAGGCAAAAACTGATCAAGGACTCTTGAGAGTGCAGCGAGCCCTTTCTACAGTGGATTGCCCTGTTATGAAGTGGGGTATGCCAGTGTTGTGTTCCCACTGACTTAGGAATTATTTGAGAATTTTGGAGCCATAGGCAGGACCATTATCTGTTTTGATAGCTTGGGGAATACCCAGGGTGGAAAATGCTAGGATGTTAAGGCACCTGCATATTTGTTAAAGCTGTGCGCTCAGCCACTCACCCCCAAATTTCTCTAAATACACCATATTGTACTGGTTGGAACAAAGTTGTAGCAAAATGCAGGATGTCATAAGATGCAAGTATATCAGCATTAATTACACATATTAATTGCATTACCTCTGAGGAATTAATACCAAACTGAGCTACTTTTGATTGCAGATCTTGCACAGTCCCTTCCAAAGGCAGAGACGTGATGACCGTCATCCTGCCCTGTTCAGGAACTGCTTTAAAAACTGGAAAAGCCATTGGGTTATCACAGGCAACATTTGTATTAACACTCTGCTCCTGAGCTACCTTTGGGGCACCTATCTTTCTATTAATGTCCCAATTCTTCTCTTCAGCTGCTTTCTTCCTAACAAATCCCCAGAACTTCTGAGGCTGTCGAGGAAGCACAGTTACTTGACGCGTGGGCAGAGGCCATGGGGGAGTAGGGTTAGATCTATTAGAAGGTGAACTATCAACAGTTCCCTGCCTCAGCTCAGGTGTTCCTGCGGGTGACCCTTCACTTGTTTCACTGTCACTGTCAGGTAACGGAGGATATGACCTTGTAAATTGTTCATGCAGCTCAGAGGGAAGCAGGGGGAGCAGACTGCTGGGTTTTCTCTCTGCCAAAGTCATTTCAGCCAGCTGAAGCTGGGGGGTAGTTTGTACCTGTGCCATTGTGAGCTGCTGTGCAGATGTTAGATAAAGAGATTTAGGAGTCTGATAAGGAGATGCTTTGGCAGCTTTCCCAGAAGCCTTGGCAGCTTTCCCAGAGGCCTTGGCAGCTTGCCTGGTAACTTCCATGCCAACTGTGCATGAAGCATCTTCTTCAGCAAGTTCCTCTTCTGAGTCCCCATCTGTCTCAACCCCCCCATCAGTTTCGGTTACCAACCCTGATTGTTCATCCGTGTCCTGCTCTGCGTGCTCCCACTCTGTTTTCCATTCCTTTAATGCCTTAAAAAGCGATCCCCAGGTAACAGCTAGATTGACAACAGTTTTATCTCCCCCCTTGGATGACTTCCTAAAGGCTGCACCCTGACTTCTTTCCATGCTTTAACACTAAGTGCTGTATCAGGATCAGTGCCAAAATTCTGTGATTTAGCCCACAGCAACATATTACGAAGGGCATAATCTGAAGTATTGATTCCCCTATTTCTCAAGAAATCTTTCCATGTAGCTAAAACAGTCTCATCCCCCTTAGATGAGTTTTGTCCCATTATTACTAGTTGGTGGCTCACCTGCTTCCAGGTGTCTTGATAGGAGAAAATCAGGTCTGGACCTCACTCTGGCTTCCACACGACACTCTCAGCTCCACCAAGGCCACCCCACCACACTCCTCCCAGTGGGTCAATGTTGCCAGCCACTAGGACCCCATATTGGTCCAGACTGGGTATTCAGGCTGTTGTATCACAGCAGGATCACCATTTGTCATCGTCAAGATGGCTACAGCACTCAAGAGTGCTTCTTTGAAAACTTCAGGGAGCTTCAAGTACCAGTCCCATGTTATCGAAAAGTCTTTATACCTTTTCTATGTTGCAGTGTGCTGGCTTGAAAGCAAAACCAGCAAGAGGCTCCAAGTCAGAAAAACCAATTCAATAGGAGAGAAAAAAAAAAAAGTAAGGTAAATAAAACAAAACACATGCAATAGTACAAAAGATCACTGACAGAGTCAGAATACAACCAGATACCGTGGTTGTAGCAGTCCAGATGAAGTGGTCTTGTTGAAGCAGTGTGCCTGCAGAAAGGTCTGGTAGCTCTTGTCCTCTGGGAATCCAGTGGGTAAGGCTGCCTGTGCTGTCCCAAATCCCAGATTATAGCCAGGTGGGAATGCTTGGCTCCTCCCCCTGGGCGGAGCATCTCACAATGGGCTGATAGCATTTAATCAGTCTTGCAATGGGTCCTTAATTGCCCATTAAACAGAGATATCTCCTGGAGGGAGTTACCTATGAGTCATGCAGCAGGGCATTGATGGGCCATGAACAGAAGATAGTCTGGAGGGAGGGGGCAAGGGAAACCCTGCCCAACCTAGCTTCAACAGCTCATGGAGATGGTGATAGAATACAACTTTGGGCACATCTTACATTGTAACCTAGGACATGCAGCCCCATGAGTTGCTCCACACAGCTCTGGCTCTTTTGCTCCTTATTCTACCTTCCTTCTGCATTTCCAGCTCGCTCCTTCCTGTCCCTTGCACGGCCACCTGACCCTGTCTGTCCCTCGTACGGCGTCTTCCTTACCCTTTCTGTCCCTCGAACCGCCTCCTGTCCCTTCCTCCTCACAGCACTGCCAGCAGACTCCAACTGACTCCACTCCCAGCTAATTCCCTCTTTTATCACACCCATAGCTGTGAGGGCAAGGCTGTTCCCACTCTGCTAATTAACACAGCTGCAATGTATAAGGGGGCAAGATTGCCTTTAGCACTGTCTGTATCTGTCTTCCCACAAAGGCAAACAACAGCAACTACAGCATTAATAATAAACAGAACCAAGAACCTGGAACGGCAGGATGTCCCTGGCAGGCGAGGGCAGGGGGGGATGTCCTGGCAGGCAGGGGCATGCGGGGCTACAGCATAGCAAAAAAGAACAGCCCTGAAAAAGCCGTGAGGGCTGGGCAGGGCTGGCCCAGCTCCAGCAGGGCAGGTGAAGGAGCTCAGAGTTCCTGGGCACACAAGCAGATGATGGTAGATTTTCCTGGACCGGACTTTCTGTTGACAGTGGACTTCTGCAGCAAGCAGCAGCCTGGCCATCCTCTCTCACAGAGTCACAGAATCACAGCATCACAGAACGTGTAGGTTGGAAGAGACCTTTAAGATCATTGAGTCCAACCCATGCCCTAGCACGTCAATTAGATGATGGCATCGAGTGCCACATCCAGTCTTTTTTTAAACATGTCCCAGGGATGGTGACTCCACCACCTCCCCTGGCAGACTGTTCCAGTACCTTATCACTCTTTTCATGAAAATCTTTTTCCTAATGTCCAACCTATATTTCGCTTAACACAGCCTGAGACTGTGTCCTCTCCTTCTGTCAGTTGCTGCCTGGAGAAAGAAACCATCCCCCAGCTGACTACGACTTCAGGAAGTTGTAGAGAGTGATAAGGTCACCACTGAGTCTCCTTTTCTCCAGGTGAAACAACCCCAGCTCCCTAAGTCGTTCTTCATATGGTTTGTTTTCCAAGTCCTTGTTGCCCTCCTCTGGATGCACTCAAGCATCGCAACGTCCTTCCTAAACTGAGGGGCCCAGAACTGGACACAATACTCGAGGTGTGGCTTGAACCAGTGCTGAGTACAGGAGAAGTCTCGAATCTTTCTCTTGAAATTTCGGGTAGAGTCCTTTGCCTTCTGAAAAGCCCTGAGCCAGACACAAGAATGAAACAGAGTCTTCAGGTTCTGATTTCTCAAGGTTGCATGCTTTGTTTATTATTTCTTATCTTACAATTCTTTCTGTGCCCAGCCAAGGTCTGTGCAGCTGCTCGGGCATCAGGCAAATCCCCTCCCACTGGGTGACTGCTGTCTTTTATACTAATTGTTACCTGTTCTTTATTTATAGTTATTTGCCAATACCTACTACCTGTACTAAACAGGTCATCTCTACTCCGACCCAATCTCCTTAAACTACTTTGTGCCACCGTCACTGCAGGAAATGGAGTGAGGGAAGAAGAAAGAAGAAGCATCGGCAACGCCCAAAGTCCTCCATCTTGTTCCCATCCACTTCCATACTAAAGAACCCAAAACTATGATTTTTCACCTTGTGATAAACCAAACTACTACCTTTCACACCCTTGTGGCCTGTAATTCATCTTTCAGTGTTAGAAGCCTTTCCCATGGACTGGGATCAAAGCCAGTGTCTTCCTGGGCTCTGTGCCAGGATCTCAGATCTCTCTGTCCAGGTCTCTGACCTTCCAGGGCAACCAAAGGGATGTCCTGGGCTCCAACAGGGAAGTATGACCTCCCTGCTCCTGCTGGCCACACCATTCCTGATCCAGGCCAGGTGCCATTGGCCTTCTTGGCCACCTGGGCACACTGCTGGCTCATGTTCAGCCAGCTGCTGACCAGCACCCCCAGGTCCCTTTCCTCCTGGCCACTGTCCAGCCATACCTTCCCCAGCCTATAACACTGCAGGGGTTATTGTGGCCAAAGTGCACGGCTCGGCACTTGGACTTATTAAATTTCATCGTGTTAGACCCTTCCCATCATGCCAGCCGTTCCAGGTCTCTCTGCAGAGCCCTCCTACCTTCCAACAGATCGACACACGCTCCCAGCTTAGTGTCATCTGCAAATTTACTAATGAAAGATTCAATACCCTCATCCATGACATCAATAAAAATATTGAACAGAGCTGGCCCCAGCACACACCCCTGAGGGACACCACTGGTGCCTGGCCCCAGCTGGGTGCAGCAGCGTTCCCCACCGCTCTCTGGGCCCAGCCATCCAGCCAGTTCCTAACCCAGCGAAGAGTGCTCCTGTCCAAGCCACGGGCTGCCAGCTTATCCAGGAGGGTGCTGTGGGAGACGGTGTCAAAGGCCTTGCTGAAATCCAAATAGACAACACCCACAGCCTTCCCTGCATCCACCAGGCGGGTCACCTGGTCATAAAAGGAGATCAGGTTGGTCAAACATGACCTACCCCTCCTAAACCCATGCTGGCTGGGCCTGAGACCCTGGCCATCCTCTAAGTTCTGTGTGATGGCACTTAATATAAACTGCTCCATTATTTTGCCAGGTACTGAGGTCAGGCTGACTGGTCTGTAATTACCAGGATCCTCCTTTGCACCCTTTTTGTGAATGGGTGTCACATTGGCCAGTTTACAGTCATCTGGAACCTCACCAGTGAGCCAGGACTGATGGTAAATGGTGGAGAGCGGATTCACAAGCTCATCTGCCAGCTCCCTCATCACCCTGGGATGGATCCCATCTGGGCCCACAGATTTATGGGTATCCAAGTATCTCAGCAGTTCTCTGACTGTCTCCTCTTGGATAATGGGGGGACCATTCTGTTCCCTAGCACCATCAACCAACCCAAGAGAACAGCTGTCTTGAAGGCAAGTTGTCTTCCCACTGGAAACTGAGGCAAAGAAGGCATTAATCACTTCTGCCTTCTCCTCATCTGCACTTACTAAGATCCCTCCCTCATCCAATAGAGAAACATGATTGGCCTTACCTTTCCTTTTACCATTAATATATTTGTAGAAACATTTTTTATTATCCTTTACAGAAGTCACCATTTTAAATTCAAACTGAGCTTTGGCCTCCCTAATTTTTTTCCTACATGCTCTAGCAGCCCCTTTAAATACTTCCTGAGAGACCTGACCCTCCTCCCAAAAATGTTACATCCTCTTTTTATTCCTAAGTTCCTCCAAAACCTCCTTGCCCATCCATGCTGTACATTTACCTCGTTGACTCATCTTTTGGCACACAGTCTGTTCCTGTGCCCTCAAAATCTCTGTTTTGAAGCATGCCCAGCTTTCCTTGACTCCTTTGTTTTTAAGGGCTGCTTCCCAAGGAACTCTCTGAATACGTCTCCTAAATAGGGCAAGGTCTGCCCTCTGGAAATCCAGTGTAAGAGTCTTACTGGTGTTCCTCCTGATTTCACTGAATATGGAGTTCTCTATCATTTCATGATCGCTCTGCCCCAGGGAGCCTCCAATCACCACAGCTCCCACCAGCCCATCTCTATTTGCAAACAGCAGATCTCACACAGTCTGTAGAAAGGCCTTGGCTTTCGGGGGGAATAGGCGGGCTCAGCACCCCGGCACTGCCGCAGGAGCAGGGAACTGTGCTCCCGCGGCACAGCGTTGGGATGCACAGAACCCGTGGGAGCAGAGGCACGCTCCTTTGGCCTTTGGCATCCACGAGGACCAGGGTAAAGGATTCGAGGAGACCTTCTTCTCTCGGGTAATCTCAGGTGTAACGAGGGCTCTCTCTGGACTCCAGGGCGGTTTGGATGGATGTAGACGAGAGATCTCTGAAGTTAGGTTTTAGAAGATGCGGTTTATTATAAAGGGTGTGGGGCCTTGCTTGGAGTTGCCAGGCGCAACTCGTGGCAGGCCTTTGGGAGTGGGGGAAGGGAGAGGTAGGGCAAGGAAGTTCCAAGAGAGGGTCCCAGGGAAAAGCTGCCAAGAGGCCAAGAGAGGGTCCAGCCCCTCGGGCACCCCTTATCAGGGGGCTTCAAGGTGGGCTGGAACAAGACTTGGGTCAATGGGGTTACAGATACCTGATACTTCAGGGGAGGGTTACAGGTGTGGGATGAACCATACATTGGGGGGTGAGACAGAACATTCCATTTGACCTTTGGACCTATCGGTAGGTAAGAGGCATTGTTTAATTAGGGGAGGATTACCTTCAACTGGCCATATCATTGTTTTCCAGACATTCAGTAACTAGGACATCTCAGACATCAAAACTTGCTCTCAATTCTATCTCACTTACAGGTTTCATAGTCTCAAAATCTAAGCAGTCATATTTATAAGGCTTTCTAGTTTCATCCTCCCCAACATCTCCCCCGTTCTTATTAACAACTAAGATACTAGACACTCTTGTGTTTCTCCGCGAGACTAGATGATGGCCAGTGGCAAAAAGAAAGAGCCTGCTCTTTGTCCAGGGGGAAAATATTGCTTTATTCTCCAGTTCTGCCCTGCTTTGGCTGGAGGTCTCCCCGGATCACTTTCCAGTGCCAGAGTGATCCACCCCGCCCATGCTCGGGCCTTTTCCCCAGGGGGCAGGGCCCAGAGAAAGGGACAAGACACTACCCAATAAAGGAGAAGTGGGAGTGGAGGAGTTAGGTTACAGCTGAATAAGGACAAACCATTTGATACAGATTTCAAATCCGATAAAACACAATATAAACCCAATTAATGCATTACAACATTTCCCCTTTTCTTATTAAATTAAGAAGGAGGAAGGCTTGGTCCTTGGCAGATGCTCAAAGTTCAGACCTTGAGTACCTTTAAAGCTGCGGAAGAAAAATTACCTGTAGTGCAAACAAACTGTCTAGAAAAACACTGTTAAGGAATAATGATAATTATAAGGAGAAGGTCTGGCGCTTTCTCCTCCTCCAGGCAGCACTGGCCACTTTGGGGCCTCTGCAGGTGGCTTTGCAGTTTTAGGGATGAAAGGTTTCACCCACTTGGCAGACACCCACTTGGGACCTGAGGGAGTGGACACGCAGGCATAGCCACGACCCCAGGTGATCAGATCATGAGGACCCTCTGTTTCCCTGGTTGCTGGATGCACTAGCATTCCCAGTGGCTTTGCTTTCAGCTGCAGTTGGCAGCTCGCTCTGAAGTGGCGCACAATTGCTGGGTTAAGATTTTCAAACGTGCAATTTAAAATTTCAGAGTGAGTAGGCCTTGGACAGCTGGATTTGGGTGTTTCTAGTTTTAGAGACTGATGTTGTTGGCTGAGGACGCTTTTGAGATTTTGGTGGGTCCTTTCCATGATGGCCTGACCTGTCAGGGAGTAGGGGATGCCTGTTTTGTGCTCTACCCCCCGTTGCTGCAGGAAGCTTCTGAACTCGTAGGATGTGTACGTGGGTCCATGATCAGTTTTTATTGATTTGGGGATGCCCAGGAAGGAGAAAGCCTGTATTAGGTGTTTCATGGCATCACTAGACTTCTCCCCTGTGTGGGCAGAGGCATAGACAGCTCCAGAAAAGGTGTCTACAGATACATGGACATACCTTTGCCTACCAAAGGTAGGCAGGATGTGTGTCACGTCCGTCTGCCATACCTCACAGCTGTTCAATCCCCTGGGGTTTCCTCCTGCACTCAGGGCTGGGATTGTGTGTTGCTGGCACGAGGGACACATTGACACAATTGCCCGAGCCTGTTCCCGAGTTAGATGGAACTGGCGAACTAGGCCTGGTGCATTCTGGTGAAAAAGCTGGTGGCTGATTTTGGCTTGTCCAAAGATGTCTGGGAGTGGGGCCATCTCCACAGGCGCTGCAAGAACATCAGCCCTTCTGTTGCCCTCGGCTCTGAATCCTGGTAAATCAGTGTGGGATCTGATGTGCATCACATAAAATTGTTGCTCTCAGTGGGAGATCAGATTTACTAGTTTTGAGAGCAAGTTGAAAAGCGCGGAATTGGAGACCTCACTCAGTACAGCTCATTCAGCTCTGGATACTACACCTGCTACATAGGCCGAATCTGAGACTAAATTGAATGGTTCAGGAAACTTTTCAAAAGCTCTTAACAACTGCAGCCAACTCAGCTACCTGAGGTGATCCTTCCACCTCGACAATATATTTTTCCCACTGCTGAGTTTGAGGATTTTTCCATGTTAATACTGATTTATGAGATGTTCCAGATGCATCTGTAAGAATGGTTAGAGCCTTTAAAGGCCTCCTGCTCTGAACACTTTTAAATGACAATTTGAACTGAATTTGTTTTCTGAATAATTTATGAGCAGGCCGATGAATTGAAATTTGACCTGGGTAGCTATCCAGAGCAAACTGCAAAGCTTCATTTTCATGAATGAGGTGTTCCAACATTGCTTTTGTGATTTGGCCGGAGTTTCTCTCAATTGGGATGTGAATACACACAAAATCACATCCTGCCAACTCCCTTTAAGTTGATCCCTGATCCGGGTCCTGGCTTTCCGGATCAACTCTGCTACCAGTTCCTGTGGCCTGGTCATTCTTTTGGACCCGTGGTGACTGAGGAAAACCCACTCTATGATTAAGAGGGGATCCCTACAGTCTTTGTCCTTTTTTGATTTTTCCACTCTTTCCCACTGAAAAATCATCCCGTGTAAGTGTGGCAATTTGCCTACAATGATGAATTTGAATGGCAAGTGTGATTTGCACCTGTTGGCCTGTCTGGTGGCCATACAGTCCTGTACCTTTTCTAGGGCTGCTCTTGCCTCTTGGGTGAGGGTCCTTGGAGAACTTAGCTCCTCTCCCCCTTTTAAAAGATTAAAGAGGGGGTCTAGGTCCTCAGTGGTCAGACCCAGCCAAGGTCTTACCCAGTTTAAGGACCCACACAACTGCTGGACATCTGCTAAAGTCTTGATGTTATTTTTGACAACCAATTTTTGCGGCACAATGGTCCGCTTACCAATCTCGAGACCCAGGTACTTCCAAGGTGGCATCATTTGAATCTTTTCCTCCTGAAGCTTGAACCCTGCAGCAACCAAAGAATCGATTGTCAGGTCAAGAGCGTGGGACAGTTAGTCATCATTGGGGGCACACACGAGCACATCATCCATGTAGTGCAGGATGATGGCTTCTCCTACAGCTGCGTGCACTGGGGACAGCAGGGAAGAGAGGAACCACTGACAAATAGATGGCGAGTTTTTCATCCCTTGGGGAAGAAATTTCCAGTGGTATCTTTTCTTCGGGGCTTCTTGGTTGAGGGTAGGGACCGAGAAGGCGAAACGTGGGGCATCGTCAGGGTGCAGGAGGAATCTGGCAAAAGCAATCTTTGATATCAATAATTGCCAAATTCCCATTTTGGGGGAGCATTGCTGGGGACAGCATTCCTGATTGGACAGAACCCATGTCCTCAATGGCATTATTAATTTGACGGAGATGGTGGAGGAGCCACCATTTGCCTTTGCTCTTTTTTTATAACAGAGACTGGGGAATTCCATGGAGACGTGGTTTCTACAATGTGGCCTTTAGCTAGCTGTTCATCCACTAGCTCCTGAAGCGCCTTCAATTGTTCTTTACTGAGCAGCCACTGCTCTACCCAGACTGGTGAATCAGTTTTCCAATTGAGTTTCCAGGTAGGGCGCTCTTCAGTGGCCGCAGCCTGAAAAACCAGAGAGGGGGGTGCATCTGGAATGCCAATCGTGACCCCCCACTGGGCCATCAGGTCTCTCCCCCACAAGGGCTCTGAATAATCTAAAACAAATGGACGCAGTGTAGCTAATTGTCCATTTGGCCCCTTAATTTGCACAACACCTTTTGATTGTTTTGCCAATTTCATTCCCCCTACACCTTGCACGTTCCCGGCCACATTTTGCAGTTCCCAACGTGAGGGCCACATCCTTTCTGATATGATTTTTACATCTGTGCCTGTGTCCAAAACCCCTTTGAGGTTTACTTTTTCCCCACCTTGATGACCTCACACCCTATTATGAGTTTGTCCCTCCCAATAACTCGTGTGGGGCAAACCTCAAGGTGTTTGTTCCTTGTGCTGTTTTTTTCAGGGAACAGGTCAGGTGCTGGAATTGCCTGAGCTATTATCTGCCCCTTAGACAGAAACAAAGGTGGACGGACACAGCGCAGCCCGAGAACTAGTTGTTTAGAGTTTGATGAGACGAGACCAAGGAAGGATCTCAAACTCTCTCGGTGTGTACTTGATGTTCCCAAGGATGACATACGTACGGCCAACATGTTGCCAAGAGCCTGGCACCTGCAGATCCATTGAACCTAAATGCCAGTCTGTGTCACTTAGGTGCAAGGACTCTGTCAGTTGCAACCTAAAAGGCTTTTGGAGACATTCAGTGGTTAGATTGGGTCTACTCACATCATGATCTGAAAGGGTCACATCCGGTGGCTTCTGCTGAAAGGTAGAACTGGTTATAGCAGGATTAGTTAATTTAACATTTGCATTTTCTAGTTTTTTATCCCTCCTCCTCGGACTTGCCCTATTTATGTTGGCACGCTGGGCAAGCTGGTGCTCACTTTTTAGTTTTTTGAAAAATTCCCTTTGGACCCTTGAGACCTCCCATCATCCCAAAAGTCCAAAAATTGTCTCTTTAAAGGGCATTGAGATGCCCAGTGTCCTGATCACACAGGAGACACATTGTTTGTCGCAGTGTCCCTCTCTCCTGGCAGGCACTGACCACAGGCTAGCTCAGTCCTGCACTGTGGCTAACGCAGATTGGTCGGGGTTGCAGGCAGGGCAAGCAACCTCCTTCCTGTGGGGTCTTGGTTCCCCACACCGGTGACTGGACTGCTGCCTTCACTGAGGCGTAGCGACCTGGTTCAGGAACAACAAGGCGACCATCCCAAGGTCGCTCGGGCCATCAGCTCACAGACACCAGTGTGGTGGACGGCAAATGGCGTTTATTAACGAGTTACATGGGGTTATAAAACTTCTGTTCACTGCGTCACTTCTGTCTGCTTACGTTACAAACTAGGTGTTGCTGAGCTAATCAAGGGGAGTAAACAACTAACTGTTGAGGGAGGGGTTCTGTCTCTCCGTACAATGCGATATCTTCCGCTCGCCTGTCCCTAAATCACCCACACTGGACCTGATGGTGTCACGACTGCGGCGACAGACAAAGGGTCGACTCTCTCCTGAGCAGGAGGTTTAAAGGTGGTTTATTAAAGGGGAGTCCAGCAAGGAGCTCCACCTCTGACCATTGCTGCCCACAGAGAGCCCGTAGAACCGGGCTGAACAAACTTATAAGCGGGGGAGGATCAAGGGGTGGTGACAACAGCTCAGCTGATCAGGGAATACGGGGGTGTAACAGGGGGTGTTAACTTTTAAACATCGGATCAATCACAAGACGGGAGAAGAGGATTTCCCAGGCACCAGCCTATCACTTGAAGCCTCCCCTGGATCTTTCCGGAAGCCAGGGAAGGGCCCCAAAGTGACAGACAGGGCGCCCAAGAGGAGAGAGAGGGGATTGACAAGGACAGGTGGGGGAGTGGGATGATTGACATAAAATGACTTGTTATATAGCAAACTCATAGGGGGGGAACCATTACAGAAAACAAGGGCACAGTGGAATGAACCATTACAAAAAACTTCTTATAAAACTTACAAAAATTACTTAAGAACTTAATAAAACAACTCTTGCACCACCACAGTTTTTTTTCTCTTGGGTGGTGGCTGTGGCGCAGGCACAGGTGGCATGGCATCTGCTGCAGCAGCTCTTTGCGGTTGTCTGAATGCATCTCTGGAACTGTGATTGAGGTCAGCTGTCATGAAAGGAACTTTCTGGGTATAAACATGCAGCATGTCATCTGAGGTTGGCACGGGTTCCAAGGGCAGGCTGAGGATGGCTGCCTGGCACTGTTCGTTTGCATCGGTCAGTGCCATCTCCTCCAGGACCTGTTCTTGGGCTCCTTCATTCTTAACCTGTAACTCGATAGCTCGGGTTAATTGCTCCACAAACCTTACAAAAGGTTCTGATGGAAGCTGCTTTATTTTACTGTAAGGCTGGAAGGACCCATCGGGCTGGATTGAGAAAAATGTTTTGGAAGCGGCATCTTTAATGAGCTCCAAAACAGCTAAAGGAACTTCCCGAGCCTGCTCGAGTGCTGAGACCCGTTCACCATCACCACACAGATGTTCTAATCGAATTGGCAACTTGTTATTATCAGCAAGCCATTTCAGGGTTTTGCCACAGCTCAGGAAGTAAATCTCTTAACTTTTTTTTCCATGTTGCTTCCCAAATTCTAAAATCTGTGGACATTAGGAAGGAAGAGAAAAGCTGCCAGATGTCAAAGGAAACTGTAGGAATCCCTGCTAAGTTTGCTTTTAAAAGGTTGCGAAAGTATTCGTTTTCATGTCCAAATTTGATATGAGCTTTGCATAAATCCTGAATCGCTTGTTGCGGGAAGGGGTCCCAGTCACCATGGACAACACCTCCCCTTTTTGACCGTTGATATGTGACAGGGGTAATTAATGTTCACTGCACACCAGTATCAACCAAGGCCTCATAGTCTTGTGGTTCAGATGTGCCAGGCCAACGAATCCACACAGTCCAAAATATGCGGTTTTCCCTAGCCTCTACCTGGCTAGAGGCAGGGCCCCTCTAAGCCTGGTTATCCTTCTTTCCTTGAGCATATGTCTTAGAGGTTCCTTCAAGGGGGTCGGACATGTCATCATCGTCATACCTGGCAGTTCGGCTACGGGCAACTGGAGCCGCTTCCCTTTTGGTGGAACTCCCTCTTTGAGTCTTGACTTCCTTCAATTCACGCACCCGTTGTGCCAGGGCAGACATAGATTTTCCATCCCATCTGTTCATATTTTCTCCGCAATCCCGCAGGAAGAACCATAGCTCAGCACGTGGAGTGTACCCTCTCTCCCTACCCGGGGAGTGTCTACGTTGGGTACCAGAACCTCTGATCTGTACTGCTGAGATTTGGAGAAGGTCCTCTCTAATCTCCTCCCTGAGTCTCTTATGATTCTCATCTATCTTAACCTCTAGCTTCTGTAGACGTATTTCTACAGCTGTGATTCTGGCGTGTGTTGGGCCATGCACAGCATCTGCATATGCCCGGAGCTTCTTCGCCATATCAAGCACCGTCTCCTCCATGTCCTCCCGCTTCATTACTGCTAAAGCAGAAGTGTATTCTAATGGCCCAAGTCGTATAAGTTTTCGCCACATTGGGTTCCTAGTGTTTATGTCATCTGAGAAGACCACCTCTGCCACTGCCATTTCTCTCAAGCGTTGAATCCCTTGTTCTATGGTCTTCCATGGGGTTTGCTGCATATAGAGATCATCTGCACACAAGTATCTTTCTGCCACACTTCCTAGGACCCGTATCCAGAGACTGCAAGGACTAGCCTCTCTCATCATCTCCTGGTCGATGACTGGATCATGTGACAGGGATCCCAGATGCCTCGCTTCAGTGTCGTGCAGAATTGTAGCCTCGCCTGCAGCACCCCAAAGATGGACAAACCAACTAATTACAGATTCATCAGGTTGCCACTGGTAATCCTTTCTTAGGCTCCGCAGGTCCTTCAGGGAAAAGGAATCAATATTGGCTTCTGATCCTGTGCTAGAAGCTTTGGGCTCTGATTTTGGTGATGGTCCTTCTCTTGCGTCATCATCGTCCACTGGTCTATCGGTTTTGTGTGTATGTTTCTTTGCTGGAGCAACTGCCAGGGGCTTAGGCTTACTGTCTGGTGTAGCTGCTGACACAGGCTCAGGTTCTAGTTTGGCTGCAGCCTGAGTGCCTGGGGTAGCTGTTGATTTGTATCCATTTCCCCCTGCCTCTATCCGCTGCCCTACAGTCTCTAGCAATGTGCGATAAGCATATGCCAGGGCCCAGCTTACTGCAGCGTTCTTTTCCCCCTTAGAGCCATCACGGTACCTCTCTTTCAGGTATTTCCCCAGCTCCCCTGGATTCTGAATTTGTTCCTGTGGAAAATCCCAGACTACAGGGTCAGAGAATTCCTTGAGGAGTTGGCCCATATCCTCCCACTCTCCACACCACTCAGGATTTCCTCTGCCTGGGTCAGGAGTTCCATCAGCCCCGCTAGAAATCTCAGCTCAAATTCTAGAGAAGCTGCAGACTGTATAGAGGAGGCTTACCAGATGACATACCAGAAAGATGGTCTCTTTAACACTCAGGGGAAACTCAGCATTCTCCAACCATGATTTAACCGATTCAGAGGAGAAGGAAACGAAAGACTGCAACACTTCATTCTCTGCTCCTCCTCCTACAAACAGGGTGAATAGCCATAACCATGACCCATACATAGTAGGAAAAGATCTCAGCACCTTTATAAATTTCCTACAAATTATTATCATTAAACCAAGGCCAATAGCTATTCTAATCCGTGTCCCTCTACTGTAAAAACTGCGAATTAATGACAATATTGGGGCTATCTCTGGATATGCAAACAAACCTAAGGACCACAAAGGTATTAAGATCTCAAAGAAGCCTAAGAATCCAAAACACATCAAGGCCCCCACCCCAAGAGACATGAGTTCAAGAAGCATACTTAATGACCACTAAATACCAATCTGTACAGGGTTTTTCCACTCTCTCGAGCCCCACGTCTGGGCGCCAAGAAGTTTGTGGTGGTTTCAGGCAGATTTTGGGAGAAACCCTCTCACGGGGCTCCCCTCCCCTCCCCCAATCGGTTCGGGAAAAGACTTCCTCCGAGAGAAGTGGAAAAAACCTGTTTATTAAACAGACAAAGCACTCCCAGCACAATACCCGATGACAAGAGCTTCGTGCCGCTTACGGAGGGATAACAAAGAAAGTCTCTCCTCTTGAAGATCATCACTGTGCTCCGCCGCTCCGTCTCCGCTGGTGTTGGGAGAAAAGGAGATGTGCAGGGCTGCTCTTGGTGGGGTGGGTCCCCTGTGGAGGCCCCCGGTACTTCCCCCAGGTCCGGAGAGGCTGGAACAGTTCCAAGGAGAGGGCAAAAAAGGGGAAAAAAAGAAAGAAAGAAAAAAAGCAAAAAGCAAAAAAAGCAAAAAAAGCTTCAGCTATTCTACAGCGTCTAACTACGCTAGCACTAAACTAACTAACTGCCGGGGAAAAAAACAACAGAGCTTCTTCAGTCTTGCAGTGTTCCAACTCCCCCGCTCCAAGGTCACTCCGAGGAGCAGAGTTTTCCTGGGGAAAAACAAACCGCGCTTGCCCTCCCCCCTGCACCCAACAGACGACTGGGGATACACAGTCACCCCAGGACACCACGCTTCAACTCAACAAGACTTCACTCAGACCTGAAGTCCAACCCAACATGCCAGAAAAGGACTCCTAAAGGATAGACCATCTCTCAATGGGAACTTGACTCACAGGCAGAACAGACTGACAATTCCAAAGGACTTGAGACTCCAGGAGAGCAGCTCCTCTCCCACATTCCATGGAGGACATGCACACCAACTCCCAGTGTTCACCATCTAGACAAAAACAATGTTTGCAGGGCTGGGAAAATAAAAAACAACAGGGACACATCAGGCAGCAGCCCTTGCAGGGAGCACACAGCGTTTCTGATAAGCTCCAGAAGAGCTGGGCCAAGCTGCAGCTCCTCAAGGCTGAGGCTTCAGCAGCATTTCTCACATCACGGTGGAGCTGAGAAAGGGGAGGCAAGGGCGATGCAGCAGCACCAACCAGGAGATCACAGCTGATCACAGGCCCTCCACGCTGACATCTCGAGCCACTCCAGGGCTCCTCATCCTCCAAAGGCTTCGGAGCTCACGAGCACTCACGGCCACAGCACAGGGGTCTCTCTGTGCCACACAGCCCGTTTGACTCAGGCACTCCCTGGCCTTGCAGAAAGACCTCCCGGTGCTCTCCAT
>JAIXNV010000337.1:0-16036 GCA_020917445.1 Riparia riparia
CTGTTTTCATTTCCAAAAGTAATTAAAATATCAGACCTTGAGCTGTCATAACTGGCGCAGGGTTTTTGTTGCTTGCATTACCGATGCACATCTATCCCTTGTAATAACAGGGAAAATAAAATGCCCGTGGAGAAACATTGGGGCTGAGGCAGCTCCGGGATCTGGACCACGGGATTTTTTCCGTCAGTGATTCCCAGCGGTGAATTGCTGTGTTTGTCCTCAAGGAGATGAGTTTTTAATTGTTTGGGTAAAGGAAGTTTGGGAGTTATTGCTTGGGCATTTTTGGGGGTGCTCAGTGGCCGTGGGTGCACCATCCTGAGATGCAGCTCTGGAATAGGAAGTCAGGATCCATTTATTTATGAAATTCCACGGGTTTTGATCTTCTTGGAGCTGTCTGGTTCATGTGATGGTGACAAATACAGCCGTGGGTGCTCAGTGCTGTGTCTGGAGTGTTTGGTTTGGGCCCCCTGCTATGTACAATTTCTTTATAAAGTAATTCAGCCTCCAACTGGAAATTCCTTCTCATTTTCTACATGCCCTTGTAGCGCCTGTCCAGCTGCACAGAGCAGATTTTCCACCTGTGAGTGGATTTGGGAGCGTGGGGAAGGAAGGTGGAGATTTTTCAGAAATGTGCCCAAAAAGCCCTAGAAGGAAGGAAAGAAGGAAAAGAATCCTTGTAAAGCAGAAAAAAGGAGCAAACATGTCTGGGAGCACTGGGTTGTTTTCCTGAGAGCTTTACTCCTTTTCCTGGCTCCCAAGCTCTTTTTCTCAGCTCACACTCACTTCTCTCTCCTCCTCATCTCTTCACAGGATTTTCCTTCATTTTCCCTGTTTTCTCCAGCTTCCCACAGTGCTGGGCATGGCTGTGCTGTACCTGTGTTTTTCACAAGTGCATTTTATCCTTTTCTGTTGGTTTTTCCCTATTTCTGTGGGATTCCCAGTGAAACACCTTCATCCCTGTAAAAAACTTGAAGAAACTCATCACTTTCTCTGGGCAAACCCCCCCTAAAAACACTCAGGTTTCGTGGTGGTCACTTGTGTGTGTTGCTGAGCACCCCCTGGATCACCACCAAATCCACTGGGACACGATCCTGGATTGATTCAGGCTGGGATCCTGCACTTGGCTTCATCCAAACCTGGCTGGTGACTGGAACTTTCTGCTGCTCCAGTGCCACGATCCAATTTCTAAAATGAAATTAATACCCACAGTGGCTTTGGGTGCAAGGGACAGCAGCAGGAAGGTGGTGGTGGCTCAGGAATAAATCTGGGTGGCTGTGGCAGGGCTGGGGTTTGGGAATGACTCTTGTGACATGGGAATGCTGGACCTGGTGGGGATTTTTGGAAGAGGACAGGATTGTCCCCACGGGTGCTGGGCGAGCGGTGGTCTCCAGTGGGAGGCACTGGTCAAACTGGGGTGGCAGGAGGGAGCGTCGGGGAGCGCTGCCCTTTTCGTGCGTCAAACCCATCCCGTGAATGAAATCCGTGGAGAAGCAGCTGGAGCTGGAGGAGGAGGAGGAGGAGGAGGGAGCCTTCCTCGTGCCCACCCCTGTGTCTCTCTTGCAGGCTCTGCAGGTGGCTCGGCAGTTCCTGCTGCAGCAGGCCACGGGGCTCAGCTCCCCCAGCAGCAACGAGGGCAAGCAGCCGGCGGTGCAGGTGAGCCCCGAGGACGTGCGAGTGTCCCCTGTCACCCCCCTCCCGGGAAGGGCACAGACCCTTGTCACCTCCATGGCTGGAGTTAAATCCTCTGGAGACCTCCAGAAGTTTCTTGGGAGTTTTTTTTTTGTGTGTATGTGGGAATGGGGAAGGGAGGTCACCGTGTGTCACCACTGTTTGGGACAGTGTTTAGGACATAGAGTTTCCCGGGATTGGAGCATCCCAGGATGGATGCTGGGTGCTGTGAGGGTGGCTCAGGGCTGGAAAAGGGAACAATCCTTTGGGCTGGAGCTAGGGCAGGTCCTCCAGGGTGGGACAGAGGACCAGCTGGGAGGGGGATTTGTGGCACTTGGCAGGAAAATGGGCTTTGGGTGGGCACATCCTGCTCCTGTATGGATGGGGAACCTCCCCTTCTCTGCCGAAGGAAAAGGACAGAAAATGGGCAGGAGAGAGGTGAAATCTGGAGAGACGGGGAGGCAAGGAGAAGCAAAGCCCAAGCGATGGGAAGTGACAATTTAAATAGCTGTGCGGAGGGGCTCTCCCTTCAGGCTAATTAAATTTATCGGAGAACAGCAGGTTACCTTATTAGAGCCACGTGGGTTTAATTAACAAAGGAAAGTAATTAGCACAAGCGCTCTCGGAGCTGGAGGTCCTGCCTGTGCCAGGCTGAGCTGGGTGGCAGCGGGAGCCGGGCTGGGATGGGCAATCCTGGGATCCTCTCCTGGCTTGGAGTGCCAGGGCACGACTGAGCCATCCAGCAGCAAATCCCAAGGGCTGCCGGGGGTCAGGAGAGCCCAGAACCCCCCGGGCTGGGAGGCAGCAGCTGGGTGGGAGCAGCGGGAATTAGTCAGGGCTCCTACGGCGCAAACAGGCGGCTTTTTCCAACGGTGCCGGCAGGAAGGAAATGCAGTCACTGCATGGAAAATGTCTGCAGAGGACAAAGGCGGCGAGGGTGAAGTCAGATTCCGGTAACCGGCGCCTCGCTCCCCTCCGTGGGTGTGTGTCCCTGCACTCCTCCTCCTCCTCCTGCTGCTTACCCCTCCTTGCTCTGCCTGGTATTCCCGGCTGGATGCAGCCGAACATCCCGTCCTCCCTTTCCCTGCTGCTCCCCAGCCTCCCCTCCCTGCCTGCCTGCCCATCTGGCCAGCGGCTTTTGCCGGAGTGAACTGGATCTCCTTCCTCTCTCTCTCTCCCTCCCTCCTTCCCCTCCTCCCTTTTTTTCTCTCTCCGTGTTGCAAAAAGGACTTGTGAAAGTTGTAGACGTGAGTCAGAAATAGCTCATAACTCAGCAGCGCCCGGCAATCCCTCCCCCCGCGGCCCCGCCGGCAGCTGGAGCGGGATCTGACCGAGGGGAGATAGGGGATTAAGCAGACTCCTTTGAAAGGAAGTTTATCTAAGGCACGGTGGTGTGGATGAGACTGGCCAGGACGGCTGCAAGAGGAGGAGGAGGAGGAAGGCCGGGTCCCAGCACAGCCCTCCTTGGCTTGGAGGCAGCGGGAAGCGCAGCAGGATGGGAATGTTTGGGAATTGGTGTGTCCTTGGGGTGCCAGCCTGGCTCCCTGCCTGTGGATGTGCAGCCCCCCGAGCTTGGGAATGGATTTCCACGTCCATGGGGAATTTTGTCTCCCCTCGGCTCCGTGCCGGCCGGCTCCTGGCCCCCAATCCGGG
The DNA here is from genome assembly GCA_020917445.1 of Riparia riparia. Lineage (NCBI taxonomy): Eukaryota > Metazoa > Chordata > Aves > Passeriformes > Hirundinidae > Riparia > Riparia riparia. Next base: position 3,322 of record JAIXNV010000337.1, read on the forward strand.
GGGAATGAGCAGGAGGGTCCCGGTGTTGGCAGGGAGAGCAGGAGACCCCCCGTGTTTGCCCACGCCGTGCACTCTCCTTGTCATCCCGCTGATGGGGCTGGGGCGTTTTTGGGGCACCAAGCCAGCGGGAATATTAATGACATTCCCGACAGCCTGTGCTTAAAAACAACCAGGGAGCTGCTGGGCTCAGCAGCGTCTTCTTGGAATAGGGACCCTCTTCCTACACATGCTTGGAGGTGTGTGTGGAGAGTCTCCCGTTGTCACTCCAATTACAGCTGCAGGAAAGGAAAGGAAAAAAACCCCAAAAGCCCATCTTTGTGTGTTCTAAAACATTTCAAAATCGGTTCATTCCTTTACAACTTTAAAACTCCTGGAAACTTGGTGGGCACTGACAAAATGTTGCTTTTGGGGGCTTTTGGTGTTGCAGGGCGTTGTCGTCCTGGGAGCAGCAGATCCCCGTGGGATCCTGCTGGGATCCAGCAAAGCCCATGGAAGGAGGTGCTGGAAAAGCAGCACCCCAAGTTGTCAGTGCTGCTTTGGAGACACCAGGGAATGATGGGGTGCCCTCTTTGGGTGCCCTCAGAGCTGGGGGTCTCCCAGCCTGTGCCAGGATCAAGTGGTCTGGAAGGGGAGAGGGGCTGGAGGGCGCCCGGGGAAGGGAGGAGAGGAGTTTGGAGCAAACTGCGGGAAATTGCTTTTCTTTTGTCTGCTGCAGCGGGGAGGGCAGCGGAGCAGAAAAGTGTATTTTGTTGATTTGAAACTTGAGTGAAATGGGTAATGAAGACAGATCAATACCAGCCCTTCTGCGTTCCCTCTCCGGGAAAAAAAAAAAATAAAAAAATCCAGCAGCCCATTCGCCTGGGCTCGCGACGAGGTTTCTCCATTTGAACTTGGAGCATCCCCGTCTGTCCCTGCTCCATCCCAAAGCCCCCAGCTCTGCCAGCCTGGTGCCACTGTCACCAGCCCACGCTGGGATTGGTGGTTTGGGTTCAGAGAGGAGCAAAGTCACGTTGGTCCCTGTAGAGTGATGGGTGTGAGGGCTGTGCCAGGCCCCGTGCCCACGCAGGGACCCCGCTGGGGGACTCGCTGAGGAGGGAGCTCAGTGCTGTCACCTCTGCTGCCACTGTCCCCAAGCAGCCACTGGAGCCCAGCCAGGTGTGACTGGGGCCTCCCCAGCGGGAAGGCTGCGCTAACGAGGATGTGTTAATGAGGATGCTCTAACGAGGATACACGTTGGGCTGAACACGTCGCGGATTGATTCCTCCTTCTCTTCACACGGAGATGAACATCAGGGCCTGGTGTCCTCCACGCTGGTGTCCCCTCACCTCCTCATCCTGCTGCCACCCCACCCAGGGCACTCCAGCCTTTGGTGCTGGGCTGTTCACAGTGTTCCTAAAATTGTTGCTGAAACCACGCACATCCTCAAAACCCAGCCTGGCACGTGGGGCTGAGCTTCATTTCTCCCCTGACCCTGGGCAGATTTTAGTGCATTGTCTCATCCCAGCCTGGTGAGGTCCAGAGGTGGCGCAGCAGCGTTTGGGTGGCCCTGTGCCACCCCTCGGGGTTTGTAAGCCGTGGCTGGGGTCACCTCGGTGTCAGTGGCATCACTGCCTGGCACTGGGAGCACTCCCAGACTGTCTGAGCCAGCTGGGTCTTGGAGCTCACCCAGGGATGCTAAGAGCAGGAAGGGAGGCCACGATGTGCCGGGGAGGTTGGGGTTGTTCTTCTCCTGTGAGATTTGGGTGCTCTGGGGTGGGATTTGCTCGTCCCCTGCCCCTAAAACAGCGCAACTCGAAGCTGCTCTTGGTGGTTGTTTTCCCCTTTCTGTTCCCAACCTCCTCGGTTTGTTTCTATTGGGTTTTGATTTGAATGGAGTGGTTAAAATTAGGAAAAATGCCACAAACGTGTTTTCTCCTGTTTCTAACCGGGAGTTAAACCCCAAGATTGGATCAGAGCAGGGATGTGCAGCCCTGAGCTCTGCGGGAAACCAGGAGCACCCTCTGGAGAGACACAGGGCTGCTCATCCCGATGATCCCAGAGCCAGACGGGATGGGGGGAACGAGGTTCTCATGCTCTTTGAGGTCCTGAGATCCTGGGCTGAGGTCTGGGCTGTGTGGTTGAGGCGTGGACCAGGAGCTGCCCCTTCCCGTAGTGGCGGTGACGTGCGGCCCCTGGGGACGCGGCGGCTCCTGCGGTGACCTCCAGGCCCGGGTGAGGGCAGGAGCAGGGATGTTTGGAAGCTGACAGAGGATGTCCCCAGGCTGTGCCAAGCCAGCTGTCCCCGGGGTCAGGAGGGCACCGTCCCTCTGATGACAACCCCGCAGCGCTGTGAGCCAAGGCGGCCGGGCCGCGGCTTTCCCCGCTCTGCCTGGGAGCTCAATCTGCTTCCCGTAAAAACAACCAACCAAAAAAAAATTAAAAATCCAGGAAAAATTTCTCAAGAGCCTCGCTCACCATCCTGCCTCGTTCCACACGGCCAAGTGCTGCTTCCCTCAGCTGGCTTTGGCTCAGGGAGGGAATATTCCCTGGAATACCTGCCTGCTTTTCCACCCACCGCCTGCTGCTCCCGCCCCGTCCTCTGGCACGGGGATTACAGCCGGGCCCGCCTGGAAAAGCAGCCCCTGGAGATGCTGCTGGCCGGCCGGAGCAGCGCCGGGTGTTTCTGGGAGCAGCCAGAGCTGTTAGTAAGCAGTTTCTGCGGGGTGGCAGCCGGCCAAGGCGTGAGTCAAACCCTTCCTGACTCGGTGTCTGGCAGATGCCAGCTCGTGACGCGTCGGGCTGGTCCCCAGGCGCTGCTGCTGCTGCTCCGGGGCTGCTGCCGGGACCTGCTTCCCGAGGGATGTGCCGGCTGCGAGGACATTTCCCGGCTGCTCCGGTGCCTGGGGGTGGTGGCAGCTGGGTGACACTCGCCCCTCAGCTGGGTGACGCTCGCCCTTCACAGCTGGCGCCCTTCAGCTCTCACATTGCCCACCTGCATCCCAGATTTTGAGGCAGTTGCTGCCCAGATCCCGCTGTTATCCAGGAATGCCAGGCTGGCCTCTCTCGCTGCCATGGGTCACTTGTCACTGAGGGCCATGGCTGCAGGTGTCCCAGAGTCACCCTGGGCTGTGTCCCTGTGGGGCTTTTGGCCAGGTTGCGGGGGACATTTCCAACGTCATTTCCATCCCCATCTCATTTTGCTGGAGCAGCAGCTCTCCCTGTCCCCAGCAGAGGCAGCTGGCACTGTCACCAGAGCTTGGGACAGAGAGCCCCCAGCACTGGGGTTGGCTGGGCCCACATTGGGGTCAAGGCCATGCTGGAACATTCCCGACAACCGCCTGTAAGTGGGAATTTCCTCTTTTACTAAAAGTTGCTCCTTTCCCTGGAAACCTTAACTGGGAGAGGAACGCTTTCCACGCTGTGGGGAAATTCATCACGGGAACCGAGGGAGCAGCAGAGCCTGGATGCCCCTCTCAAGTTCACCCCACTCCCTCCTCACCCTCACCCCCACACGGATCCGCCACCATTTCTCCGTGTCAGCTCCGCATCCGAGCACGGGGAGGGGGGGAGGAAAAAAAAAAAAAAAGCCATTTAATGCAGACAAAGGTTGTATGAAAATATAATTCTGCTTTTGTTAGCAGCCATCAAACTCTAAAAAGCGTCACTTTTGTTTTCTTGTAACATTGTGAAAACCTCGTGTCGGATCGAGAGCTGGGGCCCTCTCGACTAATCGCCTCTCCTTTGTGTTTTTAGATTATAGGGGCAATTAGTGTTGTCAAAACCTCTGGCAATTCTCTTTGCTCTTGACAGGGTGTCAGTCCGCTGGGCGAGAAATGGAAGGTGTTATAACTCTCCGGTAATTAGGATGCCTCCGATTTGAAAATGCCAGCAAACGTGTTCGAGGGGCCGCGGGAGGGGGCGGGGAGCCCGCCCGGGCTGGGGGGGATGCGGAGGAGCAATTAATTAGGGGCTCTCATTCCGAGCACGTTGCCGGCTGATGAATTGGCAGAGGGAAATTAGCGGCGCTCCTGGGCGCGCACCTCGCTCTCCTCGCCAGCTTCCCCTCCCGCCCAGATGTTCGCCCGGGGCTTGGCACAGCTGGCTGGGAGCACCTGGGTGCCCAAACAGCAGCTCTGCACTGGGTGCTGGTGCCACGGGGGGCTCGGGGCTCTCTGGTGGGTGCCAGAGCTTCGCAGGGTGCTGGGGCTCCTTGCTGAGCTCCAGCCCTTGGGTGGGAAGTCGGAGGAATTGATCAATAGCTCCGCCACCGAGGTGGCTGGAGGGGGAAACGCCGGTGACAAACAGAGCTCGCCCCGTGTCCGACGCCTCCCTGCAGCAGAATGCCTGAGTAAATAGATAAGGCTTTGCAATCTCCCTTGAAGGTCAGCTGGACGCCCATCACAGATGGGAGGGACTGCACGGGGCCACCCTGTGCTCCCATCCCCGCTGGAGCGGCTGAAGGGGTCCAGACTGGGCGGTGTGGGCATCACTGGGGGTCCTGGGCAGGGGGCCTGGCAGGAACCTGGCCCTCGGTGGGGCTTTGCGGGGTTTCTCTGCTCTTTGAGGTGCTGAGATCCTGGTCTGAGGAGCGCTTTAGTGTGGATCAGAAGCAGGTCCTTGGCTGGATCCTGGCTTGTGCTCTGCCCCATCCCACATGCTGCCTCTTCCTGGGGTCCCCTGGGAGAGCCTGTGGCTGCTGGTGGCTCCTGACCAGCGATTCTTATGGGCTTTCCCAGGGATATGAGACATCCAGGAGGGTCAATAATTACAGCAAGGCCCTAACCCTGCCCAGAGCCTCGGGAAGGGCTTGGGGCTGGTGGGATCAGTGAAAGCCAGGATGAGGCAGCTCCTGATGGCTCCATCTGGGCATTGCTCCACCTGGGCAGGACCCAGCAGGGCTGGGATCCATCACCGACACCTTCCCAAGAGCTTTGCCGGGGGTGTGGACCCGTGTTTTGATAACCAAAGGCAGGGGCTGGCAGGTTCCCTGGGCCCTCCCTCCTCTTGGCACAGTAATTACAGGAGTTACTGGTGTCAGCTGGAGGTAAAGCTTTGATGTGTCTGGAGAACCCCGTAACCTCTTCCTCGGTGCTCTGCGGAGTTATTTGGGCGATCGCTATCTTCCCACTTCCCTGGCATTTCCCTCCGCCCTTCCCATGCTCCCAGCAGGGGAGGGAGCTGTGGTTTGATGCCCAGTTCCCCCAGCTAAATTGCATTTCAATTTCGATTTCAAGCCCTCAGCTTGGGGAGGGGAGCTCATGGTTCAGGAAGCTTCATCCTGGCACCACGGGACTTCTCCCTGCCATTGCCGTGTCCCAGGGGACAGACCGGTGGCCAGGGTCTGCATCCAGAGGTGACAGAGGTGTGGGGGACGTGGGGGATGCTCTGAGGGAGTCACTGTTGGATTTGGGGCGGGATTTGCGGGTCGGGGCTGCGAGTGGTGACGTGTCCTCGCTGTCGCAGGTCCCCGTGTCCGTGGCCATGATGTCCCCGCAGATGATCACGCCGCAGCAGATGCAGCAGATCCTGTCCCCGCCCCAGCTTCAGGCCCTCCTGCAGCAGCAGCAGGCGATAATGCTGCAACAGGTAACGCTGCACCGAGGCTGAATGCAGCCAGGCAATTCCCACCGGGGTCTGGGAATGCTGGAATTTGCTGGAGGCAGAAAAATGGGTCCTTTCTTCCTCCTGCTTTCCACATATTTCCTTTGGGATTCCCAGCACATCCAGGGATGAAAAGAGCTTCGGGTGCTGACAGTGCTGGTGCTGCCACCCTGAGCCAGGGTCTCAAAACCTACAAAATTCTGCTTAAGGGCTGATTTGGGGCTGCCCCGCTCCTGGGAAAAGCTGGGGTTGGGGTGGACACTCTCGGTTTGGCCACTGTGGCCACTGCTGGGCTTTGGGCAGGTGCCCGTGTCCAGCTCCAGAGCTGAGGTTTGTTTCTCATGGCCCTGCTCGGCTTTTCCAGAGATTTCAGTCAGATGGGGAGGGAAGAAAAAGGAGAAGGGAAAAAAAAAAAAAAAAAGGCAGATTTCCACTCTGAAACAAAATAGGTCTGCTTGGGTAAACAGCTCCCGCCGGCGTGAAGGAGGGAGAGAGGGAGAAACCCCACAAGCATCCTCCACACCCTTCCTCCTGCCTCCAGTACCTGTTTACTCCAAACAGGCTGATAAGGATTCAAGGTTGGCCCCAGGGAAAGAACAAAGGGTAAACACTACCCTGGGTGGGTCCTTCCACAAGCCTCTTTGGAGCCGGATAAAGAAACACGTTTGACTGCAAATTAAACAACCCAGGCCGGAATAGCTCACATTCTCCACCGGCAGCAAACCAAACATCACACCTCTCACCCCTGACCCAATGTTCCTGCTCCCAGCCCGGCCACTCCGCAGCGCCCTGGCTCGGGCTGGCTCGGGGGGTAAACACCCAGCCCCTCCAAACCTGTTCTCCGACACAAACAGCCGCTTGCTGCTGGCGGCCCCGGGCTGATAAAAGCTTCCCGGCATCCCCAGGGACATTCCTGAGCCCCTGCGAGGGGGCTGGGGGGTCTCGCTGACCTCCCCGTGCCTTTCTCCCCCTCCCTGCACGCAGCAAATCCATCACCCACGGTTTATTCAGGGGCCAGGGCGAGAGCTGGTGGCGACGCTGGCAGGTCCCAGTGCTCCCTGTGGACACTGGGACCCTCTCTGGTGGCTCCCTGTGGGTCTGGGGGGTTTATCCCTGTTTTAATGGCCCAGCACACGCCTCTGCTTTGATTTGAGGGGCTGTTTTGGCTGCAGGGCTGAACCCCCAGCTCTCACAGGCTGGGGTTGTGGCTGCTCCTGATCTGACCCCAGTGTCTCTCACAGCACTTGTCAGGAGTGTTTTGGGGTCCCACCATGCCAAAATTGGGGTTTCCCCACCATGAAGTGCTCTGTGATGTGTCAGAGCACCCCAGCCTGCTTTTCTCTCAAGGGGCAGCGGGTTGGCATTAAAATAAACAGCAGGCTGGGCATTGTTGGTGTTTGGGGGATCCAGAGCCCGTGGCAGTGCGTGCCCAGGGTTCCTCTGCTGCCCTGACTCCCCTGGTGGGTCCTTTCCCTCGCACCCTGCACCAGGTGGCACAGGGAGCCAGCCCTGCTGACAGCGCCAGGAGCTGGCGTGGCTGTGGCAAAGCCTCGGCGCTGGGCACAGGGGGGTGACGTGGGCACGGGGGGGTTCTGCTGCTGATTCCATTGCTCTCTCCCCTTCCCAGCTGCAGGAATACTACAAGAAGCAGCAGGAGCAGCTTCACCTGCAGCTGTTGACCCAGCAGCAAGCCGGAAAGCAGCAACCCAAAGAGGTGAGCTCACCTGGAGGGCACCGGGCCGGCTGAGCTGGCAGCACATTCAAGGGGGACCAGCACAAAACAAAGTGTGGGGCAACCCCAGCGGCCCAGGGGGCCACGGGGGTGGGACATGGGGACATCCTGCTCTGGAGGTGCCAGGGTGACCAGTCCAGACGCTGGGAATTGTTCTTCCTCCATCTCCTCCTCCTCTTCGTCCCTCTTGAGATCTGGTGCATCCACAAGATGTGGAGTGTGGGGCACCAGCACTGGAGGGGCCCCTGGACCCTCCCTGGTGACAGGGACAGGTCCCAGCCCCTCAGCACAGAGCGAGGGCTCCCCAAATCCCCCCGTGGTGGGATCAGAGAAGGCTCAGCCCAGCCAGGCTCAGCTTGGGCAGCCCAGTCCTGGCTCAGCTGGCACGGCAGCGCCCTGGGGAGTGGGCAGGGCTGGTCAGGTGGCAACCAAAGCTGGGCTTTTCCTGCCAGGAAGGGCGGCTCTCCAAAGGCCAGGGAATGTGGGAAACAGCAGTGATCCCAGCAAAGGGCTTTTCCAGCAGGAGGCTCTGAGGTGGGCAGGGCTCTCCGCCCCCTGGGACCACGTTGGCAGCTCTGGGCAGGTGGGTACCTGGTGCAGGCTCGTTTTGTGCCCCTGTGATTGCAGCAATCTTGTGTAACCCCCTGTACACAGCAGGTTTTGCCCCCGAGGGCACAGTGATGCCCCCCAAGGGGTTCTGGCTGTGTTTTGGGGACGTGCAGGTGACACAGAAGCTGGGGACAGAGCCCAGCCAGCTGACAACACCGCTCCCTTCCTTTTCCTTGGGTATTTTTGCCCCTCTATCTCCCCAGAATGCTTCACATGAGGTTTTTTGCAGTGCATTTTTGCAGAATTCACGTCTGGCATCGCTGCCCCTCCACTGAGTGTCCTTCCATGGGCTCCCAGTGACAGGGGACGTGTTCCTGAGCCTCTGCCTTCACATCCCTGGTGCAAGCAGCGGTGCTGGGGCTGTTTGTGGCCATCACTCCTCCCAAAATCCAGCACCCTGATGGACACCCAGTGCTTCAAACTCAGCGTTTCGGCAGGGCGGGAAGATTTTAAGCCCAGACTTTGTGTTGGGGTGGCACAGGGGGGACTCGCTGCCAAAGCCACGTCGGCATCGGGGGACCAGGGTGGTTGCAGTGGCTCAGGGTCACCTGCTCCAGCCTCAGCCAGGCTCTCAGTGTGGGATGTTGGTGAATTTACAGCGTCAGGGTTATCGGAGCCATCTCCAGGAGCTGCTGGCGCTCCGGGAAACGGGGGAGGCGTAAATGTGGGCTTCCTCAAGGACTTTCCTGCTGGCCCTGGCGATGTTCTCTTGCAGCACCGAGCAGGGATATAATTAAGCTCTAACAAAGCGCTTGCTTAGCGGGCTCCACTTTAAAAAGCGTGTGTTAACTTTTAATTAAATGGTACAGAGGAGATGGGAAATTTATCCAGCAAGAAAGGGTGTAGCAGGGGGGAGGGGGTGTTGGATGCTGCTGGAAGGGTGTGTGTCCGGTTTTCCAGCTGGGAGAAGCACTTAGGGGGGACCAGCAAGGGGATGTCAGTGTTTCCCTTCCTCAAAATCCTTGGATAAGCTTTGGTTCACCCCCAAAATTTGGGTAGCTGGTAGCTATTGTGTTTGTGTTTGCCTGCTGTGGCTTCCCTGAATCTCAGGGAAGAGCTGGAGGGTCTGGGATGCCTCCACAGAGCCGCCCTTGGATCTTTCATGGAAACCCACGGCCGGATTTAATTCCAGCCCCGCTGCAGGATTTGTAAATCCAGCGCCTTCTGCTTCCCCTCTGCCTGATTCCAAGGCTCCTCTTGGTGCTGATGTGAGTCAGCAGCTCAGAGTGGGATCTGCAGGTGGGAACAGCACTGGGAAGGAGCCAGAGCAGAGGCAGAATCTCCAACAGGAACAGCTCTGTTCTCCCTGGGAGCAGGGGCAGGATCTCTGGGAGGAGCAGCTCTGTTCTCCCTGGGAGCAGGGGCAGAATCTCTGTGAGGAACAGCTCTGATCTCCCCCGGGAGCAGGGGCAGAATCTCTGGGAGGAACAGCTCTGATCTCCTTGGGAGCAGGGGCAGAATCTCTGGGAGGAACAGCTCTGATCTCCCTGGGAGCAGGGGCAGAATCTCTGTGAGGAACAGCTCTGATCTCCCCCGGGAGCAGGGGCAGAATCTCTGGGAGGAACAGCTCTGATCTCCTTGGGAGCAGGGGCAGAATCTCTGTGAGGAACAGCTCTGATCTCCTTGGGAGCAGGGGCAGAATCTCTGTGAGGAACAGCTCTGATCTCCCTGGGAGCAGGGGCAGAATCTCTGTGAGGAACAGCTCTGATCTCCCCCGGGAGCAGGGGCAGAATCTCTGGGAGGAACAGCTCTGATCTCCTTGGGAGCAGGGGCAGAATCTCTGGGAGGAACAGCTCTGATCTCCCTGGGAGCAGGGGCAGAATCTCTGTGAGGAACAGCTCTGATCTCCCCCGGGAGCAGGGGCAGAATCTCTGGGAGGAACAGCTCTGATCTCCTTGGGAGCAGGGGCAGAATCTCTGGGAGGAACAGCTCTGATCTCCTTGGGAGCAGGGGCAGAATCTCTGTGAGGAACAGCTCTGATCTCCTTGGGAGCAGGGGCAGAATCTCTGTGAGGAACAGCTCTGATCTCCCTGGGAGCAGGGGCAGAATCTCTGTGAGGAACAGCTCTGTTCTCCCCGGGAGCAGGGGCAGGATCTCCAGGAGTAGCCTGGCTGGGGGTGCCCCAGAGAAGGGGAGGACAGACAAGAGGATGGAAATGTGTGGGAAGAGCCTGTCAGCACCATCCTGGCCCTAAGGATGTGGGGATGCTCCGTGTCCTCACTGGGTGCATGAGGAAGGGGCAGAGCCGGGCAGCTGATCCATGAATCCATTCAGCCAGGACGGGGCTGAGCTGTGGCACATCCCGGCCCTTCTGGGGCATTTTCCTGTGCTGGGGTGTGAGGGCCAGCCCCAGCCTCCAGCAGCATCCTGGGGGTGCAGGAAATGAGGAGCTGTGGTGCAGCTTCTCACTCACCCGTGTCTCCCATCCTGCTCTTCCCAGGATGCTTGGCTCCTCCAAGCAGCAACGGGGTGCGGAGACCCCAAACCCCCCTGGGAGGGTCTCTGTGTGTCCCCAAAGCTGCCGAGGGCAGGGGTTGTCCCTCTCCTGAGGCAGGCCGGGGGGGGCTGCTGGCGCCTAACCCCGGTGTCAGCTTAATGAAGTGCTGCTGTCAGTCCCGCGTGTCACGGCGCAAACTCCTCCTGATGTGCTCATAAATCAAAGTGACGGCGCCTCTTGCCCCGGTAGCTGCACCCACTCAGCTGCGTCTAATGCACGGGCGATGCTGCAAACCCCCAGCCCCACGCCGGGAATGGGCTGGGAAGGAGCTGGGAATGAGGTGGGAATGAGGTGGGGGAGCCCAGCAAGGTTTTGGCCATAACACACACAGCCAGCTCCTCTGGGAGTGGCTTTTCCAACAGGAGTGGAGGATCGCCGGGGTGTGAGATTTTTGGGAAAGCTGAGGCTGTCATCCAGGCTCTCCCCAGCCTGGTTTCTCCAGGGAAAGCCTGGCTTGGAGCCTGTGGGAGTTGGTGGATGGCTCTGCGTCCCTTCGCCCATCACTCAGGGGTTTAGAGGTCTGTGGTGCCACAGTTGTTCCCTAGGGGTGGCGGATCGGCTTCCCCATAGGTTCAGGCCTTGGTTTGGCTTGGATTTGTGTTCCTGGGTCTGCTCCTCCTGTTCCTGGCCTGTGGAAGCTGGAGGGACATGGATTTGAGGCACATGAAAGTGCAGGTTCAGCCTTCACATCACCAGGTTCAGCAGCGTCCCTGCCAGAGCCACGTGTGGGTCCGGGCTGCCCGGGGGCTCAGGGGGTCTGACTCCAGCCAGCCCAGGTCACGAGAGCCTGGCTGGGCTGTGGGATGCAGGCACCGTGCCCAGGGATCCTCCTGACCTCATCCACTCCCGGCACCGCAGCCTGGAAGTGACGTGGCTGTGTTGGAGCAGAGCTCGGGCTTGCCCCGGGGCCCTCGGGGAGGGCGGTGGTGGAGCCGGGAAGAGGAGGAGAATCCCATCCTGCCCCACCCCGTCCCTTCCCATCCCAGCTGCTGTTTCTGAGCAAGGCCAGGACCGTGTGTCCATCCCACACGGTGGCAGAGCTGCCCCTCGCCCTGTTAAAGCCCTCGGGCTGCAGCCTGGTCCTGCCCTTTTCCCTCCATCCTGCTGATCCCATGGCCTGGAGGCCTCTGGTTCAGGGATTTCTCTTCACTGAGCAGGAATTGCTTTGATTTGTGCCTTGATCTTTAAGCCTCAGAGGTGCAGGGCTGAGACAGAGCCAGGGAGGATCCGGAGCTGACTCTGGGGAGGCAATTCTGCCGTGGCCAAGAGGTGGAGAGGACAGGGAGGGTCCACACACCTCTCTGAAGCTGAGAAACTGGAATTAAACTCCATCTGTACCCTAGACAGGACTCGTGGTCGTGCCTGATGTTGCAGAGAGGGGTTTGGAGCCCGTCCTCACCCTCTGATTCACAAAGCCCAGGCTGAGCATCAGCAGCATCCACAGGGATCCAGCAGCATCCAGTGAGACCCTGGGTGCTGACACCAAACTGGGTCATGGACTGGCATGGCCCCAAACTCAGACAGGGACTGGGATTGCCCCAAACTCAGTTATGGACTGGGATTGCCACAGAGAGTCTGTCTGCTGTCCCCTGTTGATGCAGCCTCAGGCATCACCAGTTCCCTGGAATTCCCAGTGCTAGGGGGGGCCTGAATCCCCACGATGCTCACAGAACAAGGACATCCTGACTGCAGAGCTCTTGTTCTCCTCAATGGGAGCACGAACATGGAAATACTCCTTTGGGGGGCTGCAGAGAGCAGCGAGGGGGGGAAGTGCCCCAGCTCCTCCTCGCTCCCTGCTGGCACCGTCTGCCCAAACAGGGGGGTTTGGGGGGGTTCACGGGGTCACGGAGCCGCCTGCCCCACTAATGAGGCCGGGCAGCCCTAGGGCAGCTCCCCTCTCCCGGCCGGCTCGGATTAGCAGCTGCCTGTCCCCAGCCCTAATTGAATTCTCTCCCCTTCACTTAATTCTCATGGATTTCTCGGCGCCTCCCCAGGGACCCCTCCTGCCTAACTAGTTTAGGGCCGGCCGTGCCGGTCAGAGCCTGGCCAGCTCTGGGGGGGTGGGGGGACGGTCACCTACTTGGGGGACCTGGGAGGGGGGACACCGGGCACCCCCTGCCCTGCACCAGTTTCAGCCCCTCGTTAAGAAGGAGCTTACAATGGAGGGATAATTTTCTGCCTTACAGGCTGGTTCTGTGCCTGTCGCCTGCTGGAACCCCCCCTTTTTTTTTACACCAACCCCACAGCTGAGCCTCCCCCGTGGGACCCCCCCCAAGCCGAGATTTGCGGGTTCCTCC
>JAIXNV010000338.1:0-15972 GCA_020917445.1 Riparia riparia
TCTTCTATATGATTTTGTTTCTTTAACACCATAGTCCTTTGTGATGGTGGTGTTGTAGGCAGCTTTTGGTCAATGTCCCCTAATTGCATGCCTTGTACCACACTGGGTGATGAGCTGAATGAAACAGGGGATCAAACAAGGAAGAAATATTAGACCAGCTGTAGTGCATAAAAGGAAGAAGCCTAACTTTTTCCACCATTCTACTCCCAACACATTATCCTACCAGCTAGTATTTAGCATTGATTCCCACTTTTGAACTGGTACGTGGGTGACTTTTCTGATATCATTGACTATGTCCAGGACGGCATCGCCATTGTCGTCTATTTTTAAACAACAATCTGATGTATTGAACTTTCCACAAACACCCCCTTCTTCAGCTAATAGATAGTCTAAAGCCAAACTATTCTGATACACAGCTGCTCTTGTTTGGGCTTGTTGTCTTGATATTAATTCCATTTCCTGAACAGTTTTGTTCGTTATTATCTCTACAGCGGCTTGAAGTCTTATAATATGATTTAGCATATAAATTGGAGTTCGATATCCCCAACTCCCACCTTGTGCCCAGGTGCCTGGCCCATATGTTTCCGGTATGCGTTCAGGGGGCCATTCCTCATCTCCCCATTTTTGGAATCCTCCAATCAATTCTCTTTTGTTTCTCTTTAGATCCTCATAAACTGGTATCCATAATTGATCCCCATCAGGTTCTGGGAAAAGAAAAAATCCTGGCTGTATAATTCCCAGAGTGCAGCTCCCTTTCCACTGAGAGGGGAAGTTTTGGGGTATGCTCTTGTTCCGCATATCCAAAATAAGCCATCTGGAGCTTTCCAATAGTTAATTTTTTATTTTATTTTTTTTTAATCTATATTCTCCCAAAATTTGGAAATTTCCAGGATGCTATAGTAAGGTTTATTACCTGTATCATTACATTGAAAAAGTTTTGTTTTGTTATCATACTTACAATTGACTTTTTTTGCTTTTTCTTGGGTCCAATACACGGTTGGTGCTTCTGGGACCCACCATACAGAAGTTCCATTACTAACCTTATATCTTTTACAGGATGTTTTTCCTACTTCATGAAGGAAACTTTTCCCAGTGCACCAGAGACATTCTTCCCCTATCACTGTTGAGCTTAAAATCCACCTTTCTGGTCTGTTTTCTCCACTTGTACTTGCTTGGTTCCATTTTAGAAGCTCAGTTGGGCCTAAGCTGCTGCCTTTCCATGGCCATTCTTCTGACATCAAAGCCCCTCCACAGACCCAACAATTGGTTATGTAAGTTCCTTACTTATTCTTTCCCCCAATTCTACAAACTGATTTTTTCCCATCCTTGAGCTATATATTTCTTTTTCTAATTGCTGTTCAAGTTTGGTATACAAATCGTTGATTGAAATTGCCACAGGTTTAGGGGGTTGTACTGACTTAGCCTTTTTTGCTTATCAATTGCTCTTTTACTAAATCTTGTGCTTTGTGCCCAGTAGTGTAGGTAAAACAAATCCATCTCTCCTCTTTTGGGCACTGACTTCCCATCCTGCTACCACTTGTTCCTAAGTTCTCCGTAATCCAGTACTTCTTCCCTTTATGTATGCAATTGCCTAATTTGGATGGGTTATAACAGTGGCTGTTGACATGAGTGTGAGAAATGAAAAAAGAACCTCGGTGTCTTTCCATGTACAGCTTTTGGTAACACCTATAGCATGGCCTTGTCGCTATCCCAAAAGGGAGAAGACAAAAATTGAGTGACAGAAAAAGGAGTAACAGAGGTCCAGTATGGCTTATACTCCCACCTCCCATGCCTATGGGGTTGCAACCCACAGCAGGTGTATTTGATCTTCTTGGTGGCGAATACAGAGGCCAATCTGGTCTTGCCCTCTATTTCCTTGTCACTTCCTCTTAGCTAATTTCCAGACAAATCGTTTTTGATACTCCTTAACTGTCATTTCCACTGTTCTTCAGGTATCTCCCATTCAACAGGCACTAATAATTCCTGTCCACAAAACAAAGTTATTATTGCAGTTTCTTCGAATTCTACTTGGATAGGAGATCGATTTGGCCCTTGACACTTCCTGCAACAAAAGCATTGTTTGTGTGAACTACACTACTAATTCTTCCCATAATCTAAACATTTTCATTTAACCTAGCTAGCATGTCTGGTATTTGGGTGGATCAAACAGGATATTTGGTCTGGCACTGATGGAAGTTGCAACTCCTCTTCTTCTTTGCATAAATCACAGGCCAAGGCGTGAATGCAAGAGTTCTCTGTCCGAAACAGTCCTGGCTCTCCTGTTTGGAGTGGAAGTATTCCTCCCCAAGGAGGGTATCGGAGGCACCTTAAAGCTTGTCCAGGTGGTACATGAAACCACTGATATAAGCTTGGCCTAATCTCCCAATTAGGTGTGATCCTGGGTATGTTTCTTGGATCATTTGGGTTTTCCCAGTTCATTACCACCCAGTCCCCATTTAAGAGTCAATTTTGTATCACTCAGTTTAGCTGTAATTGTCCACTCCTTAGGTTCTTCCACAGGTCCTTTGATTCTGCTGGCGTGGATCCACCCTTGTTCCTTGGTCTGGATTGCAGCTTGGGTCATCAGCAATACCTGAAAAGGACCTTCCCATTGAGGAGTTAAAGATTGTTCTTTCCAGGTTTTTACTAGCACCCATTTTCTGTTGGAGTCTAGGGCATTCCTTTGACTGCCCTGGAGGGCCAGAGACCTGGGCAGAGGGGTCTGTGACCCTGGCCCAGAGCCCAGAGGGACATTGGCTTTGATCTCAGTCCATGGGAAAGGCTTGCTGCACTGTGGGAAGGATTGCAAGCCACAAGAGTGTGGAAGATAGTTTAGCTTATCACAGAGTGGGAAAAGAGTAAGTTTGGGTTTTTAGTATGGAAGTGAATGGGAGCAAGATGGAGGATTTGGGGTGTTGTCTCCTGCTTCTTCTTTCTTCTCCCCTTACTCCATTTTCTGCAGTGACGGTGGCACAAAGTAGTTTAAAGAGATTGGGTCAAAGTAGGGATGACCTTTTTAGTGTAAGTGAAAGGTATTGGCAAATAATGATAAATAAAGAACACATAACAATTAGTATAAAAGATGGCAACAGCCCAGTCTGGGGGGAGTCAACAGATGCCCGAGCAGCTGCACAGAGCTTTATTAGGCACTGAGAAAATTGTAAGATAAGAAATAATAAACAAAGTACGCAACCTTGAAAAATCAGAACCTGAAGACTCCGTCTCTTTTTTACCTCTGGCTCAGAGCTTCTTGCAGAAGGCAAAAAGACTCTAAAACCTCCTGAATCTCGGAACAAAACCCAAGAACTAGTATCCCTTGGTGGGCCCCTGGAAAGGGGCACCAAAAGGGTCACAGCCAACCTTCTGCAGTGCACATCGCAAACCCTCAGAAGACAAAAGCCAGATGGTCAACTCCGTGGAAGATAAGAAGAACATTTCTGGCCAGAGCAGCTAATCTCAAATTCGTACCAGACTGACAGATCTCCAAGGGCCCTGGAATGTGTCACCCTGAAACCTGCTGGTCAGCGATCAGGACACCTCTGAGGAGAATTCAACAACAGCTGCACCCAAGCCTTTGTGCTTTCGTAAGAACAGTTGGATCTAGATCATGGGGGGGACCACTTCACAGGAACAAATCTTTATTTTAGCTGCCCTAAGGGGAGTGGCTTCAACACACGGTGTGGCTCTCAAGGAAAAAGAGCATTGGGTGTTGATGCTCTGGGTCCTTTGTAATTGCCCTTACCCTCACTGTGAAACCCGTGTCCTATTTGAGCCAGGGTTTTGGCAGGAAGCAAATAGGGACTTGTATGATAGAGCCACAAAGAAGGACAAGAGAGCTGCTAAGCTCTTGTCCGCAGGTAGAATTATGTTAGAAGATATATCGGAGAATACCAATGGAAGTCCCAAATTTGGACAGCTGCCAAGAGGCAGGGGGAAGGACAGTAGAGCTTTATCTGTCGGCCAGTCAGAGGGAGGAGGCAGACAGCTACTTTCCCCAGGCTTAATACCTCCTCTGGGAGATGGAGGAGGGGGGAGCTCTCAGCTCTCTCAGGGTTCGCCACAAAAAACATCAAAAGCCCCAAAAGCCGATCAAATGCCAGTCCCAGGAAAGAAGAAACATTTAATCCATCCCAGTTACCAGGAGGAGGTGGACATGCTTTATTTTGAAGCAGCTCCTGAGGGCACATCACACTTCTCCCAAGAGAGAGGGAAGACAGGTCCAACACAGAGTCCACCTCGGAGTGCCTTCACCCCCCCACAGTCACCACGCAGCAGCACCCCACCGCTCCTTTCCCTTCCCGTGCAGGAACAGGGGGAGGAGGGAGCGGGGGGAGCACCGGGAGAACAACAGGTCCCGATTGAGTCGGTAGTGGAGGGTGGAACTGTGGTGTGTGTGCACGGGGGTGATCCTAACCTATCTCACCAGGGCGCGGAACACTGCAAAGTGCGGTCGGGAAGCGTGTTGGGTCGGGAGGGGGGGAACGCAGGGGAGAACAGTTCGCAGACAAGCGGAGCGAGCTCCCGAGCAGTAGAAATGAGCCATTGGGAGAGGCGGGATCCGTGTCGGCAGTTTGGCGCATGCCAATGACGCAAGCTACGGGAAGCAACGCAGTTCAAAATACATCAGCGTCGCGGGGCGCAGGGGGGAGACTGAAACGGGAAACACCAAGCAGAGTACTACAAACCCCAGAAACACCAGCGGTGGGTCCAGGCGCAGGTGCGGCAGGGGTGGGATGAGGTCCTGCGATGCGATCCTGCTCTGGGTGGGGCAAATTCTGATGATGAGGGAGAAGGGGCGGACCCTGGGCGTGAGCAGGGAGGGGACACCTTGCCAGACGCCGCCAGGCCAGGCCAGGCAGGGGCAGCGCTGGCGGAGGCGGAACAGGCAGGGATGAGGCGTGGCCAAAGCGGAGAGTCTCTCCAGGGTGCCACCCCTATGCGGCAAACGTCACGGAGCTCAACTCCACCCACCAGCGGCTCACTGGTCACGGAACCACCTACATGCAGTGATTCAAACACAGCTGCTGCGTTTTTGCAGATGGGCGCACATCCAAAATTCTCTCAGGTTTTACAAATGTACCCAGAAATTGAAAGCCTTTTGAGAACTCGACATACTCCGTCAAAGGCAGGGAAAGAAATATCAGATCCATACAGTACCATGAACCAGCAGATGCCAGCTGTCGACGTGTCATCATCACCTAAGGACAGGAGGACAGGACTGTGCAACCACAACAATCACAACGAGCGTCAGGCACACAGAGTGGAGCACCCTTCAGCAGTGAGACAACTACGTTGCACCGCTTTTTTCCAGTTTCGTACAAAAAAATCAACTTCTTCAGAACTGCAATTCAAACAAACCTGAGAGAGCCTTTGTTGATGGTGAGGGAAAATGAAGCTGCACAAGAAGAACAAGACATGTCAATCACTGATGACGACATAATCCGCATCACTGCTTCAGAGGGCATTCCTATCCAGACAGCAAAAGCATTTGATTTTTCATGTCAAGCATCATCATTTTTGTTATATAAGGACTTTATGAAGCAGTTTTTCCGGCAATTCAGTGAAGCAGCTTCAGAATTCCAACAAGACACAATGTCTTCTTTTCTCGACTTTTTCAGCAGAGGAAAGGTGTTGCAGAGAAATTGTGTGATGCCCAGCAGTCCCCAGCTTCTGTTCCTCAAGAAAAGGAAAAGGAAATGAAACAGGATGAGGTGCAGCCTCGAAAACAGGTAGATCCTGGAAAGGATGAAGCAGCAGTTAAGCTGCGAATACAGCCATCAATTCCAGTGTCGGACAAGACACAGATTCCTGGTGCGCGGGTACTTCATGCAACAGATTGGACTGAAATAAGAAAGCATGCATTGGAAGGGGAGATGCTTCCGATGGGTTCAAGAAGTGTGGCAATGCCGGTGACTCATGATGCATAGGATGCAAAACCAAGATGGGAGCGATTGGATCATGAATTCATCAAAGATCTGATGAAAGCCATTTGTGATAATGGATTGGGGTCTCCGTACTTCAAACAACTTTTAAAAGGGACATTTAATATATATGATTTAACACCATTTGACCTCAAATCCCTTGCTTCAATGATCCTCACCAACTCGCAGTTCATCATCTGGGAAGCAAAATGGAGAAGAGCTCTTAATGAGCTCAGGGACAAATATCAGGGAGGAGGAATGCAGGCCTCAACATTGCACAATTGGCCAGTGATCCACCACTTGACAATCCAGCTCGTCAAGCCAGACTTTTTCCTTGAGAAGTGTTGACAGACATCAAGACTGCAGCCAGAAAGGCAATGGTGCAAATTCCACTGACAGCAGTTACAGAAAGTAATTACACAGATATAAAGCAAGGTCCTTCAGAATCTTTCACCTCATTCATCGATCGTCTCACGCAAGCAGTGGACAGGCAAGTCAGTGATGAGGGGGTGAAACCACATTTGATTCTGTATCTTGCATTTGCAAATGACAATCCAGAATGCAAACATATCAGCAATGCGATGCCTGGCCAACTCTCTATGGCAGAAATGATAGAGGCATGCAGCAAGGTGGGAACACCCAGCACGCTGCCACTGTTTTAGGAGATCAGGTGGAAAAGGCTGTCAAAGATGCATTCGCGAATTTTCAACAAAGACAATGCTACAAGTGTGGCAAACAAGGGCACTTCAAAAAGGACTGTCCAGAACTTACAGAGATTGCAAGCTCACCAGATGTTTGTCCAAGGTGTGGTATTCATGCTTGCTGTGCATGAGAACATTGTTGTAACACAGAAAACGTAAGTACGCTGTTTCTCACATCAGGGCACATTCAGCCATTCGGGGATTTTTGGTGGAAGGCAATGCACATGCAGACAAATTGACCATGCCAATTTCAAGGACTTTACTGAACATTTTGAACAGGCAAAATTGAGTCATGTATTCTTCCATCAGAATGCTCAAGCACTAATGGAAACTTTTCACATTTCCAAAAGTCAGGCAAAGGAAATCATTAGTGCTCGCCCAGATTGTCAGCTTGTACAGCCTCCTGCTTCCATGTGAGCAGTCAATCCAAGAGGATTGCACAGTTTGCAGTTATGGCAAACTGATGTCACAAAATATCCATCCTTTGCGAAACTCAAAAATGTTCAAGTTTCAGTTGACACATTCTCAGGTGCAGTCTTTGCATCATTGCACACAGGTGAGACAGCACAACATGCTTGTCGACATTTCTTGCAGGCATTTGCATCATTGGGCATGCCACAAGAAATCAAAACAGATAACAGACCAACATATATAGGGAAAGTGCTTGACAAATTCCTGAAGAGGTGGGGTGTCCATCATAACTTTGGTATCCCACACCCTCCAACAGGTCAAGCAATCATTGAAAGGACACATCACACATTGAAATCCCTTTTGGACAGACAAAAAAGAGGAGAAGCAGACGCAACACCGTACATGCTCTTGAATAAAGCTTTGTATGTGTTGAATTTTATAAATGGTTCTTTTGCAGAGCCAACTCCACCAATTGTAAGACATTTTTCAAACAGCACAAGAGCAAAACTGAAGGAAAGTCCTTTGGTTTTGGTCAGAAACCCAGAAACAGGGCAAATTGAAGGACCATTCAAGTTAATAACTTGGGGCAAGGGATATGCTTGTGTCTCCACAGCGGGCAGACAGAAGTGACTGGCGGCAAGGCACGTGAAACTGTACCGAGTCCAAGATGCAAGCAGACGTGGACCCCAAAACCGGAGGAAGAGAAGTGGGCACGCAGATGGGAGCCGGTGTCAAGACAGCAGACATCCCTTCGTTCTACATGCAAAAAAGACTCTGGGACTTGAGTTCTTTGGGGCTTGGGTGGTGTTGCATTTTTAGGGATTCCCACGGAAAAGAGGGCATTGAAAATGAAAGAACTATCCTTGTACCTCATTCTCTCCTTGGTTGCCTTGAGCAATGCGGCAGTTTTGCCCGTGGCTCAGCCAAAAGAGAATGTTTGGGAAACTCTAGCCAATGCATCAGGTTTGGATACCATCAGCCTGACACACTCAAGACCAGGGAAACCTTTCTCAACATGTTTAGTGGGATTGCCAGTGAACAAATGGCCGATTCCAAAAAACATCCCTCCAGAAATTTCCAAGTCCATTGTAAATCCAGTGGACCAATGGGATGTTTGGACAAAATTCCTTCCTATGGCTCCTTTTGAACCCCAGGAACTGGAAATTCTTGGATCAGTCCAAATGTAATTCTGTGTGAAATTTGGCCCTTCTGGAGTGGCAAAAAAAAAAACTATAGACATCACTCCAAACCTCAATTTTAACAGAAATTTATCATCTTGGTGTAATTACACTAAGATCTGGAAAAAACATCCAATCATGTTCCAGCTCAGTTACCAAGGGGAAACTTTTTCATTTGTGGGGACAAAATTTGGCCCGCAATTCCTGAAAATGCCACAGGTGGACTGTGCAGCATTGGAATGCTTTCATTGCTAACACCTGACATGACACTGATGAGAGAACTAAAACAGAGAGGGAAAAGATCTGTTCAAATGTATGATCCAAATTGTGATGATGAGGTTCACACATGGAGCAAGGCTCAGAGAATTGCAATTGCAATTTTTTACCCTCAGGTAGCATCAGGAGCAGCTTTGACACAGTTGGATCATGTGAGTTGTTGGCTGAGCAAACATGCTCGAGCTGTCTCTCTTGCACTGAGTGACATGTTGTTAGACATTGACAGTGTAAGACGAGCAACTCTCCAAAACAGGGCAGCGATTGATTACCTTTTGCTGACCCACGGGCATGGGTGTGAAGAATTCGAGGGAATGTGCTGCATGAATTTGTCAGATCATTCCAAATCCATTCATGAAAACGTCAAGAAATTGCAGGAGAATGTGAACAAACTTGGAGAGGTAACTGCGTCATGGATGGATGGTTTGTTCAATTTGTTTGACCTTTCACCACTGTGGAAGGAACTTTTGAAAGTAGTTATATATATTTTAGTAGGGCTTGTAATCCTTCTCATGATTTTGCCGTGTTTGTTTCTATGTCTACGGCAAACCATGGACAGAGTGGCCAAGGAAGTGTTTTTGGTTCAAACAGGAGGGGGAGATGTTGGAGTCCAGGGCATTCCTTTGGCTGCCCTGGAGGGTCGGGGACCTGGGCAGGGGGCTCTGAGACCCCAGCCCAGAGCTCAGAGAGACACTGGATTTGATCTCAGTCCATGGGAAAAACTTCCTAAACTGAGAGAGGGTTTGCAGACCACGGGAGTGTGAAAAATAGTAGTTTAGTTTATCATAGGGTGAAAAACAGCAATTTTAGGTTCATAGCATTGGGGTGAATGGGGACAAGATGGAGAATCTGGGGCGTTGTCTCCTTCTTCTTCCTTCTTCTTTCCTCACTCCATTTCTGCTATGACGTGGGCACAAAGTAGTTAATGAGGATTGGGTCAGTGTATAGGTGACCTTTTTAGTAATAGTGATAGACATTGGTAAGAAATAGTAAATAATGAACACGTAGTAATTAGTATAAAAGATAAGGACAGCCCAGGTTCGGGGGGAGATGTGAGAAGTCCAGCCGCGGCAAACATCTTGTTGGACTGCGAGAAAATTTGTAAGAAAAGAAAAAATAAACGAAAAATGCAACCTTGAAAAAACTAAATCTGAAGACTCCGTCTCTTCCTTCGGCTTGGCTCGGAGCTGCGCAGGGAGAAAAGAGACCCTGAATCCACCTGCAGTGTTGGGGAAGCCCCCGACATGGGTATGCCATAATTTGTGGAGAAAATCTGGAAGTAAAAGGATCTGGTCCCCTTAGCCCGTCCTGATCAGCACAATCCTGTGAACTCTATGCATTGTTCTGTGTGTTGCTGTTAATAAAGGATCGAGAAGGGACCATATACACTGACTCAAAATATGCCTTTGGGGTAGTGCATACATTTAGAAATATTTGGAACAAAGGGAACTTATAAACATTCAAAGAAAAGGATTAGTGCACCAAGGATTGATAATTCAAATTCTTAAAACTTTGAAGAGCCCAAAAAAGATAGCAGTGGTTCATGTGAAAGGCCACCAGAGGGGGAGAAACATGAAAACAAGAAGAAACAATTTGGCTGATGATGAAGCTAAGAAAGCTGCCCCGAGGGAAAACAGCAATGTAATTATGACTTTTCAGGAAGCAGGAACACAAAATCAAACACCATACTTTTCTTTAGCAGAAGTAGACACCATGAAAAATATAGGAGCAACCTTAAAAGAGGGACAATGGATTCTCCCTGACGAAACCACAGTTAAAATGGCAGAAAAAGGCTAGACTCATGCTTCAAGGGTAAAATGACCTATACACAATAAAGACTGGAAAATTATTACAACACCAGGAGACCTGAAAGTAAAATGAAAAAAGACTTAAAATTGATTAAACCTTTTTATTGAGGTCCAAAATACAGTTTAAAGTAAAACTATAATTAATCCCCGACATGTCTGAAGAGAGTATTTGGTGCCCAGAGGCTATAGCTCATATGTAAAATCATTTTCTGCTGTGGATTTCACATAATGCTGCAATACATTTGGTGTGCCCCCCACATATTGAAAGAATAACCCAGCCCCAGGATATTCAAGATATCCTTAGTACAGAAAGGTCAGAAGCTGCCATCCCGCAGAGAGAAGTTTCCATGTTTCAGCAAGGTTGCTGCAAACACGGTCATCAGTGTGAGCGGTGTAAAGCAGTGACCATGAAGTGGCTGAGACAAAGACATTGGCACAGAACAACTGTACCTTGGGACCAAAGAGATGTAGCTTTTATGACTAATTGTATATGATGCTTTAATAGAGTAGAGCAAGACTTTAGAATGCACAAATGGGTTTTAGCACAGATCAACGTTGATACTTATAGAATAGAAGATCAACTAAAAAGAAGATTGATTCATTTAGCATAGCACATGGAACGATTAGTGGCTTTGAGGACACTGCAGGAACAACAAAGGATAATAAAAGTAAAATGTGGATACAGTAGGATTCCCAGAAACAACAGAAAAAGAGAAATTGTCTTGCTTAACCTGTTCAGGTTCCAAAACTCCGTTGATAGTTAACAATTAAAGGTTTGTGTTTTGTAATTGCATTACCTTTAATTTATTAGGAAAATTAAGCATTCTGGATTGGCTGTTGACGGCAACTCCATTGAGTTCAGAGGCAGAACAGAATCACAGAATCACAGAATAATGAGGTTGGAAGAGACCTCTAAGATCACCAAGTCCAACCTATGCCTTAACCCCTCAACTAGACTATAGCACTAAGTGCCATGTCCAGTCTTTTTTTAAACACATCCAGAGATGGTGACTCCATGACCTCCCTGGGAAGACAATTCCAGTGCTTTATTATTGTTTCAGTGAAATTTTTTTTCCTAATATCTAAGCTGTACCTTCCCTGACGTAGCTTGAGACTTTGTCCCCTTGTTCTGTCAGTTGCTGCCCTTTTATCATTGATATATTTGTAAAAACTTTTTTATTGTTTTTAACAGAAGTTGCCAAGTTAAGTTCAAACTGGGCTTTGGCCTCCCTGATTTTTTTCTACATGCCCTAGCAGCTTCCTTAAATACTTCCTGAGAGATCAGTTCCTCCTTAAAAAGATGATACATCTTTTTTTTATTTCTAAGTTCCTTCAAAACCTCATTGCTCATCCAGACTGGACGTTTGCCTCGTCGACTCATCTTTCGGCACACAGGGACAGTCTGTTCCTGTGCCCTCAAGATTTCCGTCTTGAAGCACACCCATCTCTCCTGGACTCCTTTGTTTTCAAAGACTGTTTCCCAAGGAACTCTCTGAATAAGTCTCTTAAATAGGCCAAAGTCTGCCCTCCGGAAGTCCAGTGTAGAGATCTTATTGATATTTCTCCTTATTTCACCAATTATCGAGAATTCTATAATTTCATGATCACTGTCCCCCACTGTGGAAAGGGATTAGACACGTCTTTGATCAATGGGAACGGACTGAACAAATTGAAAATCTTTTAAGAGGTCCTCAGCGACTAACACTAACAGATTTCATTGAGGAAGTACAATTCCAGAAAAAGAGAGTGGGAACACCTATTACTAAGAGACTCCAAGAACAAGTAACACACTGGGAGTGTACTAAGCATGGCTTAGAGTGTCGCCCATGGGTTTGTGTTATTTGTGTGCTTTGCCTTAATTTGTGGTGGAGAATAACAAGAGCAGAAGAAAGAGACAATTGATTTGTTTAACTTGCTTAGATGGCGTGCATAAACAGTTAAATTTAAAAAGCTTTTTCAGTGATTTTTTTGGAACACCTTTGAGATAAGAAGATGGAACTCTTTTATGCAGCAGTTCGATTAACAGCAAATTTAGACCAACGAGTTTGAGCAGGTAAGAGAACAAACAATTCATAGTATTATGGACCACTGTATCATAATAGACAGTTCCTGTGGAGAAGGAATTTGTGTGCCACACTATAGACACATTTCTTACATGGATTGGCATTACAAATGTGCCTACTTGTGGCGATGAATCTTTAATAATAATCCCCAACATCGGCGCAAAATCTACCAACAAATCAGGTTGTTAACTGAAGTAGTGAAAAAGCAAATCTTATTGTGGTTGGTACATCTCCAGAGCTTTGGTGGTTTAGACTAAAGGAGGAAGTAGCTGACTAACCCAGAGAGAGAGAGAGAGAGGGCAGTGCTGCGAGAACTGTGAGTAATCTGTGCCATCCTTGAAACAAGCATGAGGCCAAGGGTACCAGTGAGACCAAATGCACCAGTGACTAGATCCCAGGATATAAACTTTGCTGCCAAGAATCCTGACATCTTGGCCCTTGGCTGAAACCCAAAGGGCCTTGAGGGTGGTAGAAAGTCAAAACTCCTGAGGATTGTTTTCACTGTTTTTGCCGTGATGCCCTTGGCAACTGGCCAAAACTATGGAGCCACTCTGGACAGAGTCCATGAGAGAAGGGAATGAGCAATGCAGGAACAAATAATAATAAAACAAGCAGCACAAGAGCAGGCAATGAGAGAACAATCTATGCAAAAACAAAGTCCAAATTATGTTGATCCCTGTAATAAATGCCATCAGTCCATGTGGGTCAAGGACAAGATGGAATTTGTGTTCGTGGCACATGCACATGTTTGTGCTGCCTGCTACGATCGCAGGAATTCAATAGATGTTTGTGTTAAAAATAGAAAAATGTATTGGGTAGGAAAAATTTAGGATTTAATGGATGAGCTCCTTATCCTTATAGGGATCAAATCTGTCCTCAATATGAAAACTTTTTTTTGTTTTGAGAAAGATGAGAATGGAAATTATCCAAGTATAGGTATAGGAGGTACAGCACTAAGGCGAAACAAAAAAATAAAACAAAAAAAAAAAAAAAAAAAAGAAAGAAAAAGTAAAATAAACAAACGAAAGATGTAAAAAAGCCATAGGGAAAGAATTAAAGGAACTGGATAAGCTGTATGAACAATTAAAGCAGCGGTATAGTGACTGGGATTTGACAGCCTCAACTAAGAATCTTTTTGTAGATTTGATGCAAGAAATTGCTACGGAATTAGGATTATTAGGATCTGTGGGGGACATAGAATGGCTGAAAGATGGCTGTGGAGAGGTGAGAGTCTAGCTCCAGAACAATTTTTTAAATGGAATCATACTCAAATTTCCAAGACATTAAAACACCCTGAAGGATGGATTTTGAGTCATCGAGTAATTGGAACAGTCTGTATGACTCGAGAAGGAAGGAAATATAATGAAGTAGTAGGATATACTCCTTGTATATCTACTTTAGTAGTTAATTCAGATAATAAAACTAAGACTTGGCACCCAAAAACTTTTACTGGGTATTAAGGAAAAACAAAGGAAATGACTTGTGAGTGGAATAATCAAGCTGATTTGTGCTGGCATAAAAGTCCTGGAGTTCACCACTACCAATGCAAAAAAAGACCTAAAATCCTACTGGGAACAGGAAGAAAACACAGATAGTAAATGCAAAGCCCCTGATAGAATATATTGCATTTGTGGGCAATGAGCATAGAGTGAATTACCTCAGAAGTGGGAGGGAACCTGCACCTTAGGAGTTATACGACCCTCCTTCTTCGTCATACCAAGGTCTAGGAGCAATATGCTGGGAACACCACTTGATGAGACTCTAGAAAGGAATAAAGAGATTTAAACCTCGACTTCCCAAAGGCAGGGGGAAATCAGGAATGGCGGGAAGATGAATGGGTTGTAGAAAAAATCAGAGAGTATTCTGACCCAGCAACTTGGGCTGAGGATGGATCTTGGGGATATAAAACCCCAATTTATCTATTGAATCATTTGATAAGACTCCAGGCAGTAGTGGAGGTTGTATCAAACCATACTTCTGATGCCCTAAAGTTACTGGCCAAGCAGCATTCACACATGTGAGCATTTGTATATCAAACCAGAATTGCCCTAGATTATGCAAATGACAGCAATGCCCATTGATCCAGAATTGGCAGCAAAAGGGAAACCAAATTATTTGATGATATTAAAATCTAAACCTACTCACACTCAAAAGGAAGGAGCCAAAGAGATGCTGACTGAACATAAAGAGACTACTCTAGCACAAGAGATGTTAACCAAATTTGAGAAGGAATGTGAAAAGCCTGATGCAGCATGGGAGATGTTTGAAAAATTAGAGGCTGCAATGAGAGAGCATGAAAACCTGCATTATTTTGAATATAGAAGAAATTGAGATTAAGTTTTAATTAAAAAGCATGAATCAATAGGATTAAAAAGAGAAATGGGGGAAATTGTAATAAATAAAAATGATTCATGCTAATTGTAACCATATTAATATTTTAGAAATATATATTTTAGAAAATATTTGTCATAAAGTAGCAAAGGGAAAAGTAGATGTGATTAGTGTTACAAAGCATAGGGGCCCCTTGGCAGATGCTACATGAGAAAAATAAGATACAAGATGCAGTTTGAGATAACCAAGAGTTTCAAAGCTGGATTGGCCAAAGCTGGGACTACTCCAGGCTCAGGAGATGGGCCCTTTGCAGATGCTATGGGATACAGGATGTCTTAAGATAGAACTGGCCTTGAGATGGACAAAGTTGGGACTGTTCCAAGGTAGGGAGCTTTGGTGGTGGCTTGATCCATGAAATAATTACTTTTTGGAACATAATGCTTAGTTATGTATAACGCAAAACTTAGAGCGCACACACAGCCAGTAAGGTTATTCATAGGACGAGAGGAAGATGATGAGCCTTCATTTGAAGAAGACCACAAAAAAGCCAAGAAGACCCCATAACAACAAGTGGAGCATGTACTATGTAGTATAGTGACGTAGATTTTACAAATTAAAAATAGGAGATTTACAAGAAATATTAATGAATATGTATTAGCATACAGTATATGAGTTTAAGTTGGATTACTTTGTTTTGCACGTGAGGTAGAGTAAGAAACACCCCTCCATACCCCAGTCGGTTTTGCTTATGATTTATCCAAAGAGTACTTATCTTTAATTAATCACTGTCAATTTTTTTTGAATATGCTTGATTATAAAATGCTGCTTAAATAAAATTGCATGGCTGCTAAATTCAACATTGTTGCTTATTAAATTAGACATAGAGAGCTTCATTTAAAACCCTTCCTTCCTTCCCTTCTCTCTCATTTCTTTCTTTCTTCCTTTCTTTCTTTCTTGGGAGCATGTGCCCTTACACTCCCAAAATCATTTCCACTCCACCTCAGCCCTGCACAGCACAGCACCTTAAACTCAGCCTTCCCAATTTCACAGCAACCTCCCACAAGACACTTCCAGGACCCAAAATTTCTTATTGCACCAGCAGACTTTAAAAACTGCTTCTTGATTTTCCTCTCTCTACTCCCCTACTCCAAGAGCCCAAACCACCCCATCCCCCCATTGCAATCCCTACCCATCCAAACCTTCCTACAACCCCCACACTGCAATTACACCCCACATTACACTGATCCATCCCATCCCATCCCATCCCATCCCATCCCATCCCATCC
>JAIXNV010000338.1:16072-36811 GCA_020917445.1 Riparia riparia
TCCCATCCCATCCCATCCCATCCCATCCCATCCCATCCCATCCCATCTGGGCAGGAAGTCCCCTCCAACCAGCCCTTGCACACTTCCAGCCGTTCCAGGGCAGCTGCAGCTTTTCCTCCCACTCTGTGCCAGGGCCCCACCGCCCTCCCAGGGAACAAGTCCATCCCCACATCCCAGCTCACCCTGGCCCCAAGCAGTGTCCAGCCATGGCCTGTGTCCTGGCGCTGCAAGCCCTTGGCAAGAGTCTCTCCCAGCCAGCAATTCCTGCTCTTCCCTGCTCTGGGGCAGCAGCTGCAAGTTGATTTGCTCCCTGGGCCACTGGCCCAGCCCCAAGCCAGGGCCGGGACCTTTCCCCAGAGCTCTGCCGGCACTGGCTCGCTTCGGCTGCAGCCCAGCAGCAGACGGAGCTCAGAGCTCCCCGGGGGCTGCGCCTCCTGCCCAGGGAGAGCAGCAGGGGCAGCTGAGACTTGTGCCCTGGGGCCAGCAGGGAATGCAGCCCAGGGAACAGCTGGGGCTGGGCCAGGCCAGCTGTGGGCTGGAGACCAGCAAAAGCTTCTTCCCCTGCAGGGGGCTTGACCACTCACCAGGCTCCCCAGGGAATGGTCTCAGCTGCGAGGCTGCCGCAGCTCCAGGAGCCTTTGGACACCACTCCCGGGAATGCCCAGTGTTACTGATATGTTTGTTCATTAAATCCAGGATATGGGCAGAAAATGAATGCTAAATAAAGACTTGCGTAACTTGCACGCATGAGCAATATTTTCCAGGAAATCAGCAGTTTTTGAGCCTTGAAGGAAATCAGCAGTTTTTGAGCCTTGAAGTGTGACAAAAGAACCTCAGCAACAATGACACACACGCACAGAGTACTATCCAAGGAAGCCACGTACACCGGAAATAGGACTGTATAAAAGGAGAAGCAGAAGCCCCGACTGGCACGGCAGTTGACGGGACGGAGATCCCCCTGTCGCCCAGCGCTGCACTGCCTTATTGTTACGCTTGCTGTAATTAATAAAACTGTTGATTGGAACGAGCAGCGGTATTGGACTTATTTGTTGCTGCTAAAATTCCTCTATAACAATTTGGTGCCGTGACTCGGATTAGAATACAGATCCGACTGAGGGACTAGGGGAGGCGCCCCGCCTGCATAGGCGGCCCCTGGTTCTGAAGTCGAGATTCTGCTCTCACCGACGAACCTAAATTTGTAACGATAAGGCAAGGAAAACCCTATAAGCTCAGTGCACTTGAGGTCCAGACGAAGACGCAGGAAACGCGTAAGTAGCTGCCCATTGTGCAGGGGGATCCGTCCGGATTGGGTTGGGATCCTGGAATACAACGCATGCGAGTGTGAATGAGAGGAGGACTGGCAGCCAGATTCTCCAAGCGAGTGCGGACCCTTAAGTAGTGCGTTTCCCGTCGCCCGCGAGGGACCGGGCCACGAAAAAGGGGAAGCGAGTGAGTACATACACGGTTGAGAGAAGGTATTCCGGAAGATGGGACAGGGGAAAAGCAAGCCCCCTCCACCCATAAAGCCCCCTTCGGTACCTAGGGATTCACCGTTGGGATTTCTGTTGGAAAATTGGAAATATTATCCTACTACGGGAGATAAGGATAAAGCTAAAATGATACACTTTTGTGTAGAAGTATGGGGAGGACAACAAATTTCTAAGGCAGTATGGTGGCCTAGATATGGGTCCCCAGAATTGTGGGTCCAGGGTTTTTTAAATCAATGGGTACGTAATAGAGTCCCATTTAATCAAGAGGAAGCCGATTATTCTGCAGTTTGGCTTACTCGCCCAGGAGATCAGGGAATAGCAATTTTTAACCTCTCCCAGGTAGAATTTGGACATAAAGATAAAAAGAATAATAATAAGAGGTCACCGGAAGAGGAGGAAGTCCCTCTAATACCCCCTCCGTATGCACCCCCACCTCCACCACTAGCACCACAACCCTTACCCCAACCACAACCGGCACCCACACCTCAGCCAGATACCCAATTCCCTGAAGAAGAGGGCATTGGGCCCGCAGTAAGGAGAAAACGAAGGGAGCAAAGGGAACACGAGCTGCTACCCTTGAGAGAAGTACCTATGGGAGGGGCACAACCACAACTAGGGTTTGTATCAGTGCCTTTAAATTCAAATACCGTCAGGGAATTTAAAAAAGACATGGGTAACTTACTAGAAGATCCGTTGGGGGTGGCAGAGAAGCTAGACCAATTTTTGGGTCCTAGTGTATATACCTGGGAAGAATTACAGTCTATCCTGAGAATTTTGTTTACGGCAGAAGAAAGAAATATGATTAGGAGAGAAGGGATGAGGCTGTGGGACTTACAACATGCTCAGGGACCTGCAGGGGATGTGAAATGGCCCCTACAGAACCCCGGGTGGGACCATCAAACCCAAAACGGGAGAAGAGACATGGAAGATTTGAGAAACATTATTATACAGGGAATTAGACAATCCGTCCCGAGAGGACAAAATTTGCAGAAAACACTTAGCGAAACCCAGAAGAAAGATGAGTCCCCCACAGACTGGTTAGAAAGATTGAGAAAAAACCTGCAGTTATATTCCGGGTTGGATCCCGAGACCCAACTAGGACAGGCATTATTGAAGATGCAATTTGTAGGAAAATCATGGGAGGACATTAGGAGGAAATTGGAAAAGTTGGAAAACTGGCAGGACAGAGGGTTGGACGAATTACTCAGAGAAGCACAGAAAGTTTATGTTAGAAGAGAGGAAGAAACCCATAAGAGACAGATGAAATTGATGGTTGCGGCCGTATGAGAAGGAAAACGAATAGAAAAACCACGAGGACCGCAAGGTGGAAACAGAGCAGTCGCTCAAAAGGAAGCCCCTAGTTGTTACTACTGTGGAAAAAGGGGACATATGAAAAGGGACTGCAGGCAGAGGATAAAAGATGAGGCAGTATTCCAAGAAGATTAGGGGGGTCAGGGGCTTTATGTATTGGGGACCCGTAAGAACAAAGAGCCCTTGATAAAATTGAAATTAGGTCCCCAGTCACAGGAGGTAGAATTTTTAGTAGATTCAGGAGCAGAAAGGTCTACCCTCCAGCAAATACCTCTTGGATGCAAATTATCTAGAGATACTGCCCAAGTTATTGGGGCAAAGGGAGAACCCTTTAAGGTAGGCATTATAAAACAAGTTTTGATAGAAACAGAATCTAAATTAGGTATGGGGAATTTTCTTTTGGTTCCAGAAGCAGATTTTAACCTTTTAGGGAGAGATTTGATGATAGAATTAGGGATTGGCTTGGAAGTAAAAGGAAGGGAGTTGGGAATCAAAATATGTACCCTTCGGGTGGAAGACGAACAGAAAATTAACCCCGAAGTTTGGTACACCCCCGAAACTGTGGGTAAATTAAACATTCCCCCATTTAGAGTAACCCTTAAAAACCCAGGAAATCCCATTCAAATTAAGCAATACCCTATTTCTACAGAGGGCCGTAGGGGATTAAAGCCTGAAGTTGAGAGACTGATATCCCAGGGATTGTTAGAGCCATGTATGTCCCCATTTAACACTCCCATTTTACCTGTTAAGAAACCGAATGGTACTTATCGATTAGTGCACGATTTAAGAGAGATCAACAAGTGCACCATGTCCAGATTTCCAGTAGTGGCTAACCCCTATACTCTTTTAAGTAAATTAGGGCCAGAGAATTTATGGTATAGTGTAATTGATTTAAAAGATGCCTTTTGGGCATGCCCCCTGGATAAAAGTTGTAGAGATTATTTTGCATTTGAATGGGAAGACCCGGATACCGGGCGCAAGCAGCAACTGAGATGGACAGTGCTCCCACAGGGGTTTACGGAAAGTCCTAACCTATTTGGGCAGGCCTTAAAACAAATCCTCCAGGACTTTACCCCAGATCCAGGGATTACCCTGATTCAGTATGTAGATGACTTATTAGTTGCAGGGAAGGTGGAACATCAAGTCAGAGAAGAAAGCATAAAACTTTTGAATTTTTTAGGACTTAAGGGACTTAAAGTATCAAAGTCCAAGTTGCAGTTTGTGGAAGAGAAGGTGAAATACTTAGGACACTACATTGAAAAAGGAGAAAAGACAATTGACCCTGAGCGGGTGCAGGGGATTTTATCTTTACCCACTCCCACCGATAAGAAACAGGTTAGACAACTGTTAGGGCTATTGGGTTATTGTCGCTTATGGATTGAAAACTATAGTAGTAAAGTTAAATTTCTGTATAATAAGCTTACAGCATCTAACCGCATAAATTGGGAAAAAACAGATGAGGAACAACTTTGGGTATTGCGAAAAGATCTGGCGAATGCACCAGTTTTAAGTTTGCCAGACTTAAACCGGCCATTCTATTTATTTGTCAACATTGAGAATGGAACCGCGTATGGAGTATTAACCCAGGAATGGGCAGGCAAAAAGAAGCCTGTCGGATATTTGTCCAAACTATTGGACCCCGTGAGCAAGGGGTGGCCCACATGTTTACAGGCAATTGTTGGGTGTGCTTTAATGACAGAGGAGGCCCGAAAAATAACTTTTAATAGTACCATTAAAGTACTATCTCCTCATAATGTTAGAAGTGTTTTACAACAGAAAGCGGAAAAATGGATCTCGGACTCAAGATTATTAAAATATGAAGGGATTCTGTTGGAGGCCCCAAATTTGACACTAGAAACTACATCATTGCAAAACCCCGCCCAGTTTTTGTTTGGGGAACCAAAACCGTTAGAAGAGTTGGCCCATGATTGTCTCCGGACTATTGAAGAGCAAACTAAGATTAGACCCGACTTGGAAGAAGAGGAGCTCCCAGAAGGAGAAGTCATTTTTGTAGATGGCTCCTCCCGAGTGGTAGAAGGAAAACACAGGTCAGGGTATGCATTAGTGGCAGGGAGAAATTATGAAGTATTGGAAGCAGGACCTTTGAATCCATCGTGGTCTGCCCAGGCATGTGAGCTGTACGCCATCTTACGGGCTCTTAAGAGATTAAAAGGAAAAACGGGAACTATCTATACAGATTCAAAGTACAGCTATGGAGTAGTGCATACATTTGGAAAAATATGGGAAGAAAGGGGTCTTATCAATTCCCAAGGGAAAGACCTCATACATCAGGAATTAATTAGGGAAGTGTTGCAAGCCCTGAGAGACCCTGTACGAATTGCAATCGTACACCTTAAGGGGCATCAAACGGGGACGGATTACAAGATCAGAGGAAACAACAGAGCAGATGCAGAAGCTAAGAAGGCCGCTCTCAAAATAGAACTCCTTAGGCATAAAAGTTCTGGACCAAAACCAGACTCCCCCAACCCTTATCCTGCTCGGTTTACACCCCAGGAAGAACATAAACTTAAGGATATGGGAGTGCAACAAGATGAAGAGGGGAAATGGAAGTTACCGGATGGGAGGGAGGTTATACCAAAGGCTTTGGCCTTCCAACTGTTATCTAATATACATCAAAAGACTCACTGGGGAAGCCAGGCACTAATAGATCAATTTGCCTTGAAATATATGAGTATTGGGATACATGACCCAGCTAAATCAATCACGCAGCAATGTGAGATTTGTTTAAGGGTAAACCGCTCTTCACAAAGGAAACTACCAAAAGGAGGAAGACCAGTAGCTTTAAGGCCTTTTTCAAAAATACAAATAGATTTTACGGAACTTCCCAAGGTGGGAAGATATAGGTATGTGCTAGTGCTAATAGACCATCTTACTCATTTTGTAGAAGCATTTCCAACTGCAAGGGCCACTGCGCACACGGTGGCCAAGGTGTTACTAGAGCAAGTTATACCCCGGTATGGAGTAGCTGAAAGCATAGACTCAGATCAAGGACCACATTTTGTGTCAAAAGTCATCAAAGCCTTGTCAGAAGCCCTTGGGATAAGATGGGAGGAACATACCCCTTGGCATCCCCAGAGTTCAGGGTTGGTGGAAAGGGTCAATGGGGAGCTAAAGAAACAACTAACGAAGTTAACTTTAGAAACCAAACTCAATTGGATTAGATGCCTTCCCCTTGCCTTACTAAATCTCAGAACTCTGCCCTGATCTGATTTAGGGATATCTCCCTTTGAAATGCTGTATGGAATGCCATATGATGCAGGTATGCCTCGGGATCACCCTGGGATAATGGATAAACAAATAAAAACATATATAGCTGAGATAATGGCCTTTAAGAAAAAGTTATGGGAAAAAGGACAGATATTGCAGAGACCACCCCTAAATATTATTTTGCATCAGGTGCAACCGGGAGACTGGGTTTTAATTCGAACCTGGAAAGAAACTACCCTCCAGCCCCATTGGGACGGGCCATACCTAGTGCTTCTCACAACGAATACAGCAATACGAACAGCAGAACCGGGGTGGACTCACGCCAGTCGTATAAAAGGACCAGTACCTGAACCTAAGTGGAAGGTCACCAGCCCAGCCGGAGACTTAAAGTTGAAACTTACCCGTGGGACTGCAACGGGGAATTAGGAAGCACGTTCTGAATGAATAAAAAGCATTGGTATAGAACTTTTAGAATAGAATATCAACCGGAACTTGAAAAGGACCATAAGGGAAATATATATGCTGATTGTGTTTGTGTTAAATGTGATGATTTTTATTGCAGTGGAAATTGTTACCCCTTTGTATGTTATCAATGTTTAGTTTGTAAAAACAGGTGGTGGACCCATTGCCACAAAGGAAGACCCCCGAGAGGTGTTTGCGGCCTCTGTTGGGAAATCCAGAGGGAGCTTACTGATCTAGTATTGGCTCAGAAAGTAGCTCAAGGGAAGTTACAAATAGATTCTAAAGAGTGGTGGGACATATTTGCCGAAGGCATAAACCCCGAATTATATTGCTACCATTCTAATGAACCAGTCCCTTTTGTGGCACAAATAATAGCTGGAGTGTGTCGCCGACGGGTAAAAGAATTAAGGTGTGACGCTCCTCAGGTTCAAGACCATAACTGGAACACCTATATCCAGAGATCATTAAAGAAAGGGCGAAAATCCCCTCCTGAAGAATACCCCTGCTGCCGGGAAGATGGGTCTCCCCGTGGCTCGCAGCAACCGAGTCGACGGGCGAGGCAGAGGGAGAGAAAGCTGTGGAGGAAGTCGCCCCGGGATAGGTGGGACCAGACGGTCATGGACAATGAAATGCCCAAGGACTGGGAATAAAAACAGGGAAAACGAAAATAGGACGGGGATGAGCCGCTGTTGCAATGAGAAAACTACCTGTAAACAGTTGTTGTTTTTGTTATTATTTTTATGGGTCAGTAGAGCAAGGAGCCAAGCTCATCAGCCCTTTAAGTGGAGCTTGATTAGGTGGGAAGATCAGAGATCCCTAGTCAGTATAACAACCCCAGGAGGACCCTCATTTAGAACGAATTTATGCGACCTTTTACCAGGAGCACCAGGATGGCCCTGTCTTACCCAGACGGGTTTTTATTTCTGCCCAGCCTCTAATCCAGGGAAAAGCTATTGTAATTATCCTGGGGAATATTATTGTGGATACTGGGGTTGTGAGACCATTGCCCATGGATTTTCTCCTGGAGGAGGGCCAGACAAGAACATCAAGCTTGGATGGCCTCAAGGATGTGTTCCCACCAACGTATGGCAAGCTGGACAAGCCGATATCGGGACTAGGGCTTGTAAAGCAATATTGATTAACGTTAGCAATCCCGAAGATCCTGGTTGGCTTTTGGGAAAGACATGGGGAGTCAGATTATGGGAAGCAGGACGAGATTGCGGGGGCACTTCCTAATAAAAAAGGAAGTAGCCCCAGTGGATCACCATCGAGTAGGACCAAATCCCGTAATAGAAGGGGAAGAGCCACAATCCCCCACAAATATTAGCCGTGAAACAACCACTCAGGGTCCAATCAATGACTCTATGATAACTACACCTAATCAAGGAGTACCCTTTTTACATACCTATAGCGCTTTATGGAAAATTATGCAAGCTAGCGTTGAGATATTAAATAGAACCTATCCTAACCTTACCCAAGAATGCTGGCTATGCTATGATGTCCGACCACCCTTTTATGAGGCAGTAGGATCAGGTGCAAAAGTTAAAAGAGTCAATGGATCCAATCCTAGAGAATGTAATTGGGTAAAAAGAAACATCACTGAAGAAACCCCGGGAATAACAATATCAAGAGTTACTGGAAAGGGAACCTGTGTAGGTACTGTTCCCCCTCTTAAGAAAGCCCTATGTAACCGAACAGTCACATCCAGAGGCTCACAGTGGATAATTCCAGCCAGAAATGCAAAATGGGTATGCATGAAATCTGGAGTAACTCCTTGCATCTCAACAACAGTCTTAAACAACACACGCGACTTCTGTGTCCAAGTAGTAATAATCCCGCGAGTAATTTATCACCCTAAAAATTATGTAGTTGAACATCAGAATACGACTGGACATCACTTAGTCAAAAGAGAACCTTTCACTACCCTGACCTTAGCAGTTATACTAACATTAGCCAGCACCGGGGCAGGGACTGGAGCTGCAGCCTTGATCACTCAACCTGGGAAATTGAGTTCTTTGAGACATTCTGTCGATGAAGACCTCCGGAAAATAGATGAATCAATCACGGCCCTAACGAAATCAGTACGCTCATTGTCAGAGGTAGTTTTACAGAATAGACGGGGTTTAGATTTGCTATTTTGGCAACAAGGAGGACTCTGTGTAGCCCTCAAGGAAGAGTGTTGTACATATGTAGACAAGACGGGAATAGTTTTTGATACTCTAGGAGAGCTGAGAAAACAACTAGAAAGAAGAGAAAAGGAAAGAGAATCCTACCAAAGTTGGTATGAAAATTGGTTCAACCATTCCCCGTGGCTAACTACATTGCTATCCACCACAGCCGGGCCACTACTTTTGTTAGTCCTTGGACTGACCTTTGGCCCTTGTATTTTTAACAGACTAATCACCATAGTAAAGGGTCGGTTGGAAGCTGCACATTTACTGTTGATTAGAGCCAAATATGAGAGTTTAGAAAATGAAAAGGCAGAAGTAGAAGATGACCTAGGCTGGAGCAGACAAGAACTTAAACGATTTAATGAACAACATAAATTGACCTAGAGAAAAAGGGGGGTATTGTTACTGATATGTTTGTTCATTAAATCCAGGATATGGGCGGAAAATGAATGCTAAATAAAGACTTGCATAACTTGCACGCATGAGCAATATTTTCCAGGAAATCAGCAGTTTTTGAGCCTTGAAGTGTGACAAAAGAACCTCAGCAACAATGACACACACGCGCAGAGTACTATCCAAGGAAGCCACGTACACCGGAAATAGGACTGTATAAAAGGAAAAGCAGAAGCCCCGATTGGCGCGGCAGTTGATGGGACGGAGATCCCCCTGTCGCCCAGCGCTGCACTGCCTTATTGTTACACTTGCTGTAATTAATAAAACTGTTGATTGGAACGAGCAGCGGTATTGGACTTATTTGTTGCTGCCAGAATTCCTCTATAACAGTATTGAGGCAGCCGCACACAAAATGACAGCCAGAGTGCTAAGCCAGCCGCACACAAGATGGCAGCTGGGGCTGTGGAAGCCACACACAAATGACAGCCAGGGTGCTGAGACAGCCATGCACAAGATGGTGACTGGGGCTAAGGCAGCCACACACAAAATGACAGCCAGAGGGCTGAGACAGCCATGAACATAATGGCGGCTGGGGCAGAGGAAGCCACACAAAAAATGACAGCCAGAGGCCTGGGGCAGCCACACACAAATTGACAGCCAGAGTGCTGAGCCAGCCACAAACAAGATGGCGGCTGGGGCAGAGGAAGCCTCACACAGAATGACAGCCAGAGGGCTGAGCCAGCCACACACAAGATGGCTGCTGGGGCTGAGGCAGCCACACACAAAATTGTGGCCAGAGTGCTGAGCCAGTCACAGACAAAATGGCAGCTGGGGCTGAGCCAGCCCCACAAAAGATAGCAGCTGGATCTAAGGCAGCCACACACAAATTGACAGCCAGAGGCCAGAGGCATTCTCACAAAAAATGACGGCCAGAGGGCTGAGCCAGCCATGCACAAGATGGCGGCTGGGGCAGAGTAAGTCACACACAAAATGACAGCCAGAGTGCTGAGCCAGCCATGCACAAGATGGTGGCCAAAATGCTGAGCCAGCCACACACAAGATGGCGGCTGGGACTGAGGAAGCCACACACAAGATAGCAGCTGGGACTAAGGCAGCCACCTAGAAGATGACAGCCAGAGGCATGAGGCAGCCACACACAAAATGACAGCCAGAGTGCTGAGACAGCCACACACAAAATGACAGCCAGAGTGCTGAGACAGCCACACACAAAATGACGGCTGGGGCAGAGGAAGCCTCAGACAGAATGACAGCCAGAGGGCTGAGCCAGCCATGCACAAGATGTCAGCCGGGGCTGAGGCAGCCACACAGAAAATGACGGCCAGAGTTGTGAACCTGCCTGTAATAGATTTTGAACATGAAGAAAAGGTCCAATAGGAATTTATTACATTGTAGCAAGGAAAGTAAAGGCAAATACAGCGCTGGACGACAGGGGGAGTCTCGCTCCACCAACTGCCGTGAATTGGCAGGTTTTTCAGTCTCGCTTTTATCTTGCTTCTTTCCTCCAATGATGTATGTGTGACGTGTTGCTGGGAGGGTCTCTTTCTGTCCCTCGGTGGTTGCAAAGATGAAGACTGTAGTTGTCCTCTTCCTTATATGGTAACTAAGCTGGAATCCCTGAAACTTAAAGCTGACTAAGCAAGTAGAGAGAGAAAAGAAATTGGGCAAGGGTATGTTTGCCTATAAGCTTAGATAGTAACATAGTAACTTCCTGTTATCTTGAGTTATTTGATCTCCAGTGAACAAAAAAATAGTTAATGTTTATCACAATTCCCCCATTTCTCTTGTTCTTACTTATTTTTGTTCACTGTATCTTTGTAGCTCTAGTCTAGCTAACTCTAAAGTTCTTAAATTTTCTTCTTCAGGTATCTGATCATACTTAGTCCTAAGAACCATGAGATGTGCCCCTTCCAGCCAGCTTTTCACTATAGTAATCAGTTTATTAAATATAC
Organism: Riparia riparia; assembly: GCA_020917445.1. Taxonomy (NCBI): domain Eukaryota; kingdom Metazoa; phylum Chordata; class Aves; order Passeriformes; family Hirundinidae; genus Riparia; species Riparia riparia. The sequence continues at coordinate 27,098 of JAIXNV010000338.1, forward strand.
ATGGTCCAAAGTCTGCTTGCAAATATTTATCATGCCCTCCCCCGGGTGTCCAGTCAGAGGTAATTGTTTCACAGTGGTAATATCCACAAAAATATTCCCCTAGGATAATTACAATATCCTTTACCGTGATTTGAGCTTGGGCACATATAAAATCCGGTTAGGTTCAGTACTTTTCCACAATGATCTATGTTGGTCAGATCACACAATCTTACTCTGAAACTGGGTGCTCCTACAGTAGTTACAGTTTGCAAAATCTCATTGTCATCCCATCGCCATAGTGACCATTTAAAGGGTTGGTGTGGTAGATTGTCTAAGGCATTAATCCCTCTTAAGTATAACATCAGCAAAAGAAAAGTAATCGGCTGGGTCACGTGGTGAGCATCATTGGGGGCATAGGAATGGGAGTATATCTGAGGATTGTTCCATTTCATAGACTACAACCTGTCTCTCTGCCCAGGGTCTTTGCTCTTATTCTCATTCCTGAGGCAATTCCTCAAATATTGTTTTGTTGTCCCACCCTGGGGTTTCCTTCTTCCACAGCTTTTTACCCCTCTGCCTTTCCCGTCGACTCGGTTGCCTCGAGCCATGGGGGGTACCTACCATCTTCTCGGCAGCAGGGATATTCTTCAGGAGGTCCCCGGGGGTGACCCTGTTGCCTCTTGACATAGGAATCCCAGTTCCGATACTTAACCGGGGGTGTATCACACCGGATTCCCTTTAGGCGTGTGCGGCAGGTGCAGTCAACAATTTCAGCTATGAACGGGATGGGTTCATTAGGGTGATAACAATAATATTTTGGTTCAATCCCTAATGCAAAAATCCTCCACCACTCTTTTGATTCTTCTACTAATCCCTCATATTTAACTTTATATTCTAGGATCCAATCAGTTATGTTCCGCTGCAGTACCCAACAGGGGCTGCAAATTCCTCTAGGAGGGGTTCCTTGCCTACAATGACTCCACCACCTGTCCATGCAGATTTTACAAATATAACAAACAAAAGGATAACAATTGCACTCTGTGTCTCTACACCTTATCTTAACATCAGAGTTACAAATTAATCCTTCCTCCGTGTAGTGTGGTTCTGGTGCATATTCTACACGGTGTCCATTCATTGATGATCTCTCCTCTGGATCCGTAACTTCAGGTCTCCGGGATTGCTTGTCACCTGCCACTCAGGAGTCGGTTTGCTCACTGGCCCTTTAATTCTGCTAGCATGGGTCCATCCCTTCTCTGCTGTTCTGACTGCAGTATCTGTAGTAAGCAATACAAGGTAAGGGCCCTCCCATTGTGGGGTCAGGGATGCTTCTTTCCAGGACTTTATCATTACCCAGTCTCCTGGTTGCACCTGGTGCAGTTTTAAATCCAGTGGGGGTCTCTGAGCTAACCTTCCTTTTTTCCACAGATTTTCCCTATATTTCATTAGGCTGGTAATGTATATATTCATATTCTGATCCCTCAGCTTTGGATGATCTTGTGGTTCCTCCATGTTGTAGGGCATTCCATACAACATTTCAAACGGGGATATTCCCATATCTGATCTGGGTTGTGTCCGGATATTTAGCAATGCTAATGGTAGGCATTTTACCCATGACAGTCTGGTCTCAATCATAAGTTTGGTCAATTGTTTTTTAATTTCCCCATTCATTCTTTCTACTCTCCCCAAACTCTGGGGTGCCAGGGGGTGTGATAATCCCATTGTATTCCCATTATTGCCATCGTCTCCTTAATTATTTTGGATGCAAAGTGAGGGCCTCTGTCTGAGTCAATGATTTCTGTGACCCCATATCTGGGAATAATCTGCTCTAATAGGGTCTTGATTACTGTTTGTGCTGTTGCCCTTGCTGTAGGGAATGCCTCTACATAATGGGTTAGGTGATCCACTATTACCAATAGATATTTATACCTCCCAGTTTTGGGTAATTCAGTAAAGTCTAGTTGGATGTTAGCGAATGGCCGGTATGCTGTAGGTCGTCCCCCCATTAAGGATTTTCTTAGATTGGCCCTATTTACCTTTAGACAGGTAATGCACCCCCTCACTACCTGCTTTGCCAAGTCATCTACCCCACTACACATGTTTGGTGGCAAATTGATCTACCAATGCTTGTGTCCCCCAATGTGTTTTGCTATGTATTCTCCTCATAATATCCATAGCTATGGATTTAGACAGTACAGTTCTATTATCCTCTGGAAGTCGCCATTCCCCTTCTGGGTCTTCTCTCAACCCCATTCTTTTCATCTTTTCTTTTTCCTGCATAGTAAAACTATAAATCTTTTGCAAATTCCTTCTGCTAGTCTCACGCTCTTTTCTTTCAGCTGTCAGATCTTTCTGGGGGGTAGATTGTGACATCTGCAAAGCAGCTTTTCTTGCTTCCTGATCTGCTGCATTATTTCCCCTGCTTTTATAATCCAATCCCTTTTGATGCCCTTTCAGGTGAACAATAGCAATTTTCCTAGGTCCCCTCAAGGCCTTCAGCAGTTTCCTGATTAGATCTTGGTGAACCAGGTTTTTTCCCTGGGAGTTTATCAACCCCCTTTCTTCCCATATTTTCCCAAAAGTGTGTATAATCCCATAAGCATATTTGGAGTCAGTATAGATGGTACCTGATTTGTTTTTCAACAACTGCAATGCCCGTAGCACCGCATAAAGTTCGCAAGCCTGTGCCAACCAAGATCCACTTAGAGGGCCTGATTCTATAACTGCAAATCCTTCTCCTCCAACTATTGCATAACCAGAAACCCTTTTTCCATTTATCACTCGCGATGAGCCATCTACAAACAACCTATCCCCTTCTTCTAATTCTTCTTCATCCAGATCTGGTCTTATTTTGGTTTGTTCTTCTATGGTAGATAAGCACTCATGTGCCAATCTATCCTCGCTTAGCCTTCCATATAAGAATTGGGCTGGATTTTGTAAGGCTGTTACCTCCAGGGTTAATTTTGGGGAGTCTAATAGGATTTCCTCATACTTCAAGAGTCGGGCATCCGTTATCCATTTTTCTGCCTTTTGTTGCAAAATTCCCTGGATATTATGAGGGGATAATATTTTTAGTTCCCCGTTGAAAGTGATTTTATTAGCCTCCTCCACCAGCAGGGCGCAGGCCACTATAGCCTGCAAACATGTAGGCCACCCCCTGCTGACAGGGTCTAACAGCTTAGATAAGTACCCAACAGGTTTCTTTTTCCCAGCCCATTCCTGGGTCAGCACTCCATAAGCCGTCCCACTATCTGTGTTTACAAATAGATAAAAGGGTCTCTTCAGATCGGGTAGGCTCAACACAGGGGCATTGACCAAATCATGCTGCAGAGCTTTCAGATGCTTGTCATCTTTCTCATCCCATTTCACTAGCCCTCCTTGGCTCAATTTCTCATATAAAAACTTAACCTTGATGCTATAGTTCTCAATCCACTGTCGGCAATACCCCATGAGACCTAACAACTGCCTAATCAGCTTCTTGCTCTTTGGAGGCGGTATGGATAGTATCCCCTTTACTCTTTCAGGGTCTATTTTCTTCTCCCCCTTCCTTAGGTAATGCCCAAGATACTTTACTTCTTCTTCCACGAATTGTAGTTTTGTCTTAGATACTTTGAGCCCCTTAGCACTCAGGAATTTGAGTAATCTAATGCTTTCTGCCCGTACTTTGTCCTCTGCTTCCCCAGAAATCAGGAGGTCATCTACATATTGGATAAGGGTCACTCCTTCCCCAGTCTGATATTCTTGCAAAATCTGTTCTAAAGCTTGTCCAAACAAATTAGGGGATTTCGTAAACCCCTGGGGGAGCACGGTCCATCTTAACTGCTGTCTTCTATGAGTGACTGGGTCTTCCCATTTAAATGCAAAGTAATCCCTACTCTTCTCGTCTAGAGGACATGCCCAGAATGCATCTTTAAGGTCAATTACACTATAATATTGTTTTTCGGGACCAAGTCTGCTTAGCAGAGTGTAAGGGTTGGCTACCACCGGAAAATGAGCTACTGTCCTTTTGTTTATTTCTCTCAGGTCATGCACTAACCGGTATGATCCATCTGCTTTTTTTATTGGCAAAATGGGGGTATTAAAAGGAGACATGCAAGATTCTAAGAGTCCTTTGCTTAGTAGGCTCTCAATCTCGGGCTTCAACCCATTCTTTCCCTCTGGGGAGATGGGGTACTGTTTAACTCTTATCGGTGTCTCTGGATCTTTAATGGTTACAGAGAAGGGGGTTATATTCAACCTTCCTACACTATCAGGAGTGTACCGTACTTCTGAGTTAATTTTTTCCTCATCCTCTACCCTCAAGGGACAGAGTTTTATTTTGATTTCCTCATTTACTACTTCTATATTAATACCCATTTCTATAATTAAGTCTCTCCCTAACAAATTATAATCTGCTTCTGGTACCAGAAGAAGGTTCCCTATTCCCATTTTGGACCTCGATTCCACCAGTACATTCTCAATAACAGGGACTTCAAAGGGCTCCCCCTTCGCCCCTACCACTTGAGCAGTTTCCTTTGATATCTCACATCCCTCCGGTAGTACCTGGACTGTCGATTGCTCAGCTCCAGTATCTACTAAAAACTCAAATTCCTGCTGCTGAGGACCTATTTTCAATTTTATCAAGGGCTCTTGATGTTTCCGTGTCCCCAGCAAATAAAGCCCCTGACCCCTTCAGTCTTCTTTGAAGACTCTCTCATCCCTCAGCCGCTTCCTGCAGTTTCTCCGGAAGTGTCCTTTATTTCCACAGTAGAAGCATACACCTCCATCCTTTTTCTCTACCCAGGGAACCCCTCCCCCATTTCTCTGGGCCACTTGACTTGTTTTGGGAGGGGCATCAATTCTCCTAGTTTCCCTTACTGCTGCCACCATCCTCTTTACTTGTCTCTTGTGACTCTCTTCATCTCTTCTCACATATACCTTCTGTGCTTCCCTCAATAGCTCATCCAGGTCTCTATCTTGCCAATTATCGAATTTTTCTAACTTCTTTCTGATATCTTCCCATGATTTAGCCACGATTTGTGTTTTTAGTAGTGCTTGCCCTGCTTGTCTCAGGATCTAAGCCTGAGTACATCTGCAGGTTTTTTCTCAAGCGTTCTAGCCAATCCGTAGGTGTCTCCTCCTTTTTCTGTTTCTCATTAAATGCTTTGTTGATGTTCTGCCCCCTAGGCACCGCTTCCCGGATCCCCTGTACTATTATCCCCCTCAGATCCTGCATATTTATTCTGTGATCCTGCTGCTGATGATTCCAATTGGGATCTTGCAAAGGCCACTTGGTGTCTGCTAAAGGTCCTTGTGCATCCCATATTCGCATCCCCGCTCGTCTAATCATATTTCTTTCCTCGGCCGTGAAGAGAATATTCCATATGGCTTGCAACTCGCCCCAAGTATAAATACTGGGTCCCAAAAATCGGTCCAGTCTCTCGGCCACCCCCAAAGGATCTTCCAGGAGGCTCCCCATCTCCCTCTTAAATTCCCGAACATCCCCAGAACTCAAAAGTACTGAAACAAACCCTATCGCTGGGTGAGGTCCCTGCCCCCCCCCACAGGCATTTCTCTTAGGGGATATAGGTTATGTTGTCTAGCCCGACCTCGGGTTATGGGTCCCTGCGGTCCCTGCACTTCCTCGGGGGGCTCGGGATTATTCCCTGCTCCCTGAGGCTCCATTGGAGGTGCATCCGGAATCTGGGGGTTCTGAGGGGGTATGTAAGGAGGTGGGATTAGTAAAGCTTCTTCCTCTTTACTCCTGTCTTTCTTTCGTCCTCCCTCTTTGAGGGGAAACAGGAGCACTTCACTCCCAGGTCTTGTAACCCATACATTAGCATATTCACTTTCTTCCTGACTAAAAGGAATTTTAGTGTTTACCCACAAGTTGAGTTTTTGCCTCACCCAATCTTCTGATGATCCGAAAATAGGCCAAAAAATATTCCGGGAAATCTCCTTTCCACCCCATACTACCACACAATAATGGATCATTTTAGCTTTATCTTTACCCCCTGTGTTAGGGTAATGTTTCCAATTGTCTAATATGAACCCCAGTGGGCTATCTCTAGGCACCGGGGGGAGTTTTATGGGAGTAGAGGGCCTGCTCTTCCCCTGTCCCATCTTCTGGAGTGCCCTCACACAAGTGTGGTGCAGAAGTCACTCGCTTCCCCTTATTCGTGGCTCACACCCTCACGGGCAATGAGAACCGCACTACTGAGGGTCCACAATCACTTGGAGAATCCGAGCTGCCGGTTCTCCTCTCACACGCACACTCGCAGCACTCCAGGGATACCCGACCCAGACCAAACGGAATCTTCCACACAGATACTCACGCGTCTTGCGTCTTCGTCCGGACCTTTGTGCACAAAGTTTATAGGGTCTGCCGGCTTCCTTTGCCTAATGCCTTGAATTTAGGTTCGTCGGTCCAACCGAGACAGGAATCGGGTCTACCAGGGCTGCCGACTGACCAGTGGGGCGCCCCACAGGCAGAACCAAAAGTCCTATCTTGCAGGTGGATCCGAGTCACGAGCACCAAATTGTAATAGATTATGTACACGAAGAAAAGGTCCAATAGGAATTTATTAGATTATAGCAGGCAAAGCAAAGGCAAATACAGCGCTGGACGACAGGGGAGTCTCGCTCCACCAACTGCCGTGAATTGGCAGGTTTCTCAGTCTGCTTTTATCTTGCTTCTTTCCTCCGATGATGTATGTGTGACATGTTGCTGGGGGGTTCTCTTTCTGTCTCTCAGTGGTCGCAGATTGAAGGCTGTAGTTGTCCTCTTCCTTATATGGTAACTAAGCTGGAATCCCTGAAACTTAAAGCTGATTAAGCAAGTAGAAAGAGAGAAAAGAAATTGGGCAAAGGTATGTTTGCCTATAAGCTTAGATAGTAACATAGTAACTTCCTGTTATCTTGAGTTATTTGATCTCCAGTGAACAAAAAATAGTTAATGTTTATCACATGGAGCACATTGGGGAGATGGGTTCTCCATCGGGACAGGATCCCATCTCAACATTTTTTCAACTGCTCTTTTAACAACCCCTTCATCCGTTCAATCAATCCTGCAGCTTGTGGATAGTCAGGTACATGAAAAGCCCAGCAGCCTTAATCACTGTATTTTTCACTGGAACAGACAAAGTATTCCACATCACAGATTAGCAAACCCCATAAAAATAACCAATTTCATCCCTTCCTCCTTTATTCCTATTCTACAATTTGCAAAGTTTACCACCGACATTTGGGTCTTGGCCAGTTCTTTTCTGTCCGGTATTTAGAGTTACAGAGAGTATCCCAAGCTAAAAAAAAATGTATTGTCAGCATTATTTCACATTATTGATCTAAAATCAAATTTTAAAAAAATCACTGTATATTTTAAAATAACTATTATTAATAAAAATTTATAATACTATATTTCACTTGCGCAAAGAAACCTGAGGTCAAGATTTAAACCTTCCTCTGTCACTCCATGTGGGAGCATTCCAAAACCAATTCTTCCTTCTGTGGTGCTGTTTCCAATGTGCTGTTAACAAAATCCATCCTCGTCTTCCCAAACCCACAAGTTCTTTTCCTTTTTCCATATGCAATTTTTAGATGCATTTTACACATCCAGCAGTTCAGCCTCTTTTACCTGACTCCTCCATTCCTCACACAGTGCTCAGACCTCATCCCACTCCAGAGCCAGCAAGCTCTAGGGAAGGGCTTCCCATCCAGGGATTTTGGATAGGACTGATTCCTTATTTACATTTTAAAAAGTGACATCTTGGTGTGATCTGGTGAGACTTCACCAGTTTTAATTTACCAGTGGACAGGGTCAGCACCAAAGACACAGACACCACCTGAAGGAATCAGTGTCATTTACTACAGTTCAAAGCAGCAAAGGAGCACAAAAGGAGCAGCTCAGCAATGCACCCAACCATCACTACCAAAGATCACTGCAGGGATTGAGAAAGATCCATCACCAGTTCCCCTCAGACTTTCCCATCACCCACATGCACACATCAGCGGGGGGAAGCTGTCCCAGCCAAGGACTGCAGAGCCACTCCCGGACACTGGGAATTGCTGCAGGTGCCTCCAGCCACAGGTGAGCCTCCAACCTGGCTGGGAGAGGGCCCAGCTCTGACAGTGCTGAATAAACAAACTGACAGCACTTCTAGGGCAGGAACAGCTGGTTTCATCCTCCTCTTGGGTCCCTCCCAAAGCCTGGCCAGGGCCCAAGGAGGAACCAAGGGAGGTGACTTTGACCATCCAGCCCCAAACAAGGCCAGATGTCAGATTTCGTGGCCTTGTCTGGCTTCTAAACACAGAAAGGTCAATGCATGTTTCACTAATGAGTGGATACATCTGTCACAGTGCTAATGACCATGCATATTTTGTTAATGAGCAGATACAAAGATAACCTTTGGTTGAAGGTTGATGCAGAGGTCTCCTTTGGCTCAGGGCCTGCTGTTCAGGCCTCACTCAGGCCTCTTGTCCAGGCCTGGCATGAGCAGGGACATCTTTCACCAGATCAGATTGTTCAGAGCCCTGTCCCAGCTGGACTTGAATGTTTCCAGGAATGGGACATTGACCTCCTGCAGCCCCCCACATCCCCCCTGGCCACGGAACCTGGCTGCAGAAATGGGTCCTTGGGGTGCTTTCCAAGGAAACTTGAAGGGATGAGGGATCCAAAGCCAGCAGTGGGGTCAGTGCAGTGTCCATGGCCACAGCCCCTTGCAATGGCCCAGGGCAGGTTGGGATGATAATCCACCCTCACTCCTGGCCCAGGGCAGGGCTGCAGGGCCCTTCCCCACAGCCTGTCTGCACACAAGCACTTCCAGGGCTCTCTGCATTGCCCTTCCCCTCACTCTTGGCTCACTCACACACCTCTCAACAATCCACCTGGAGCTCTGAGCTGCAAGGAGTTCAAAGTTTTTCTGTCCTTCAGGAGCTGATCAAATTCTGCCTTCAGCCACCTCTGGATTTGTGTTTATTGCAGAACTTCCTGTGTGTCTAAAACATTCCTGGCATGGTTCTGCCTTGGGGAAGGGGAACCTCCTTGGTGGCACCTTGGTCTTGGCATTCACATGGGGAGATTGCCTGGAACTTAGGGGTTTTTGATTGCTAAAATGAAGAAAGCACCTCTTTTATTGCATGCAGCCATTTCTTTAAGCAAAGCAGGTCACAGGTGAGGGAGGAGAAACAGGATGGGGTTGGGGAATGTGGAGCAAGGTTGTCCACACTGGGTCAGACCCCAAAGCTCAGCTTCTCTGAGCAGGCCAGACCTCCTTTGGAGACCCTGGTTCAGTACCAACCACAGAATGCTGCAATCACCTCTTGTGTAATGAGAACAGTAATGAAATGCACCTTTTAAAATAGGGATACATTTTTCTTAGAAGCTCTTTGAAATATTTCTCCACAACTGCAGCAGGAAACCTTCCTAATGAACTGCACCAGACCAGAGGGAAATCAAGGCACATCCATGGTTTGTAAGAACTTGTTTTCTCCTAACGAGCCCCGTGATGCATTTGGTGCTGAACCCTGGAACCTCAGAGTCTGAGAGGAGATTGCACAAACCTTTCCAGAAATCAAAGTCAGAGGAAAAACCCAAAATGTCTCAATGAATCAATGGGTCCCACAGAGGTCCGTCCCCAACTCAGGCTCCTCATGGAGTCCTTGGCAGAGAGAATGGGAGGCCAGAATTGCTCAAAAGCCTCTCAGAGACTCAGTGTGGGAAGGAAATTCCAAAGTACCTTAAACACCTTGAGTATCTCAAAG
>JAIXNV010000339.1:0-36788 GCA_020917445.1 Riparia riparia
CAGGAACGGCGCGCGCCTGCCTGAGGCGCTTGAGGCGGGAGCGCGCGTAGGGCGGTGGTTACGGAATTACAGAATCAGTTTGGTTGGACTAGACCTCTGAGATCATCGAATCCAACCCATGACCGAACACCACCGTGTCAGCCAGACTGGGACACTAAGTGCGACCTCCAGCCTTAAACACCTCCAGGGACGGTGACTCCACCACCTCCCTGGGCAGCCCATTCCAATGTCATTCCTTCGGTGAAGAAATTCCTCCTAATGTCCAACCTGAACCTCCCCTGGTACAGCACGTTTTCTTGTCCTGTCCCTGACAGACCCCGCCTGGATGCACCGTCCTCTCAGGGAGTTGTAGAGAGCAATAAGGCCTCCCCGGAGAGAAGAGAGGCTCCCCTCCTTTTCTCCAGGCTAAAGACCCGCAGCTCCCTCAGCAGGGAGCTCACAGGTCTTGTGTTCCAGACCCTTCACCGCTCCATCGCTCCACTGTCTCCCTGGACTCACTGCAGCACCTCAATGTTCTTCCGGAATTGTGTGGTGGAGAACACGACACAGCGCTCAAGGCACGGCCTCACCAGTGCCGAGTACAGGTGAAGAATCACTTCCCTGGATTCTATGCCATCCCTTCTCTCCCATGGTTGTCAATCATGGGCGAAGGAAGCAGGTGCAGCCCAGGGATTGCAAAGTGGCGATGTTCTTTTTTTTTCCCATTTCTCAATTTTTAATAGAGGCGGACATGGTTAATCCCCTTGAGGCTGGGTTTTGTAGCCTTTAAAAAGGAGAGCATTTCCAATGTGCACCTGTTTGTCATATAGGTGTAAAATGGAAAGCAAACGAAAAACTCGGGTTTATTATAATGATCCTCATTAAAACAAACAAAAAATTAGGCTAGCAGTTTTGTAATCTAGATTCTTTAGCTAGGATGCTCAGGATTTATTTTATTTTTTTTTCCTACCATAAGAGGCAGTTAGGGGAAATCTGAGGGGCGGGATTCTTGAGGAGTGAGGTCCTTCCACAAGGAGCCATGTGGCAAGGGGTAATGGGAACAGGTTGCATTGGGAGAGGTTTCATCTTGACATTAAAAAAAAATAAAAATTATAGAAGCATCGACCATTCATTGGAACAGCCTCTCTGGGGACATTGCTGGAGGTTTTCAGGAGGGTATAGACAGGGTGCTAGTCTCATCTAAGCTCCTATCCCTACAGAAGGTTGGACGAGGTTCCTTCTCACCTGGACAATTCTGTGATTCTACAGGCTTTTCTTTCTGCCTGAAAATACAGCTTATTGAAAGGCATTGTTTTAATGAGATACAAAAATACTGTCTGGCAAGTTATTCTGCAGCTCTCTTTCATGCGTGTCTCTTCAGCCTGTTTTCGGATTATAGATTTAGTTAGAGATGCAGCTAAATGCAGGAATATTAGGTACTGAAATACTGAAATCTGTTATTTTCCCTATAATTTTCTTAAGTATGGACTAAAGTGTTCCCATTCCATCTTCTTCTGTTCCTTATCCCCTTTGTGCTTTACTGACTGCATTTATATAAATACAGTAATGTGTAGTGCAAAAAGGAACTTGGGTTTTGTGATCTACTGTGTAGGGGGAAGTTCTTTTATTCTTCATAGCTTTCCTTTTTGGATGTGCTCCGTATAAAGTTAGTCGCTTTGAGTTTTTTCTTTCAAAGTATATTTTCTGGGTTTTGAGCAAAGGAAAGATTCACATTACACTAAAGGGTTTTTCTGAGTAAAGCTCTATTTGTTCTATATATCCCTAATGATACCATGAAAAATGAAGGAGTTTCAGTCAGTTTCTGCTTCAATTTTATGTTGAGACATAGTGGTGTAACTTGTGCAGCCTAAAATTAATTTGTGTGTCATGGCTTCAGACTTATGGATCAAATGCAACTCTGAAGTATTCAGAGTGACATGCATGATGAAAAGGAGGCTGAACTGAGCAGAACCACAGATAATGCTGTTCCTTACTTAAATCTACATACCAAATCCATATATTCTGTAACATAAGCTAAGACCTCTTCCAGCTAATCGTGATTCACAATGTCACTTTGAAAACTATTTTTTCACTATTTGGTGGTCACTGTGATCGGCCCTTTTCAGATAATAAATGGTTTGTGTGTTTCTGTTTCTTACTAATCCTCTGTAAAATTCTACAAAAGGCTTTTAAAGGTACAAAAAAATACAGTAAGTTATTAAGGCCATGACTACAGCTAAGACTTCACACATATCAATTTTTTGCCTTTTGCTTGTAGTGGTGTTTCACTTTTGGAGCTAGACATTAAAATTGGCCTGTTTTCTTTCTATATGAAGAAGAATAATTTCTTTCAATTGATGTTGATATATCCCAGACATTTAAATTTTTGTATGGTTAACTGTTGTCTCCCAAGATACCCACTTCCACTAACTAAGATTGTTAAGTCCCTTTTTCTACTGTCACAAATCCTAATTCTACATCCAAGTTCTCCCCTGCCTCAGTTTTCCTTCACTTTGATGATATTTGCTCTGAGTATCTCTTAAATCCCACCTTTTACTTACTTTATGTGCCTTCCTTCCTAATCTCATCTAATGCTTGCCTTCTTTCCTTCCTGCCTGCCTTTTGCAGTCAATATTCTCTGGGAAGATCATAGCTCTATATGAGTTGTCTTAATATTATTCCCTCCAGCCCATACCTTTTTGCAGAGGCAGTAACAGATGAAGAAATTCAGGTCTCTGTTTCTGTATCATAGTTTTTCATTGCTAACATGACAGAATCAGTTCATTCTCATTTGTTCTTCCTCTGGTGATACTTTCATTCCTCTTTTCCTTTTGTCTCACATAATGCTGTAATTCGCTGTCTCCCAGCTCCTCTTTCCTGCCTCCTGATTTTGATTCTTGCTTCTCTGCCTCTTCTTCTCCTCATTTTTTCAAACATGTGTTGTAGGGATAGATGTTTGCTTGTTGGTGATGCTTCTTACCTAGATTTTGCTTATTGCCATACCTGTTTTCATTTGACTGCAGCCAAAGCTTTTTAATGCTTTATAATGCTTTTAGTGCCTCCCCCCTGCCAGGCATTAAAAACCCCAAAGATACAAACCTTCTATGCGATCTGATTTGTCAATTCCTCCACAGTTACTTTCACTCTGTTGAGGCAATACAGAGTCAGACCAGGAGTTACTCTGGTTCTTTATTCCCCTGACTGGAGTGTAGTGAATGCCTGTTGAAAGAGTACAGGAATAGGATAAAGTCAAAGTAGTGTTTTATCTCAGCTTCCTGTAGACTGTGGGTTGAACTCACATTGTTGCCTCTGATGCTGCTTGCTGGGCTTATTTTCAATTAATTAGTCTAATTGTTGCTTTAGCACATTTTGATTTTGGCAATCAAAATATTTTGTGGGGATGTTTAAATTTGTTGTATAACATTCCACTGAAAAAAACCAAAACCAAAACAGTAAACCCACTTCCATGCTGTTTCTCAGTGCATTTTTTTACCTTTTCTCCCCTGCTTATAAAAAGTCATGATCCTATCACTCGCATCTTTTATTTTGCCCATCAATTTTTGTTCTTTACTCTCTCTTCCTACCATTATTTCTTTTGTCACGCATCTAATCTCTTTTCAATCTCACGATGTTTCCTTTGACATGTAGTGACCAGGACGGTGTGCAGTATTAGAGTTGTCTTATTAATTTTTTATCCTTGTGCATTGTTTTCTTGTGTTTCATAATGATGCCTAGCACTCTGTTTGCACTTTTACCCACTGCTTAGCATTGTCCAAAGTTCTGAGCACGCTCCAGAATTACTTAGCTTTTCAGAGAAAGGATTAAGGGTTTAGCAGCTGTCACTGTGTACCTAATGTGGTTGTTTTTTTCCCCTGTGATCTGACAGCATTTAATTTCACAGGCTGTTTACTACATATACAGGAGAGATCCTTGCACAACTTTCTGTTGCAGGCTTTCACAAACCAGGCTATTTGTATCACTAGTGGTGGAAAATTGCCAGGCGTGCTGCAGGGAATTGTTGAGGCTGGTTGAGCAACGTGAGCTGAGATGCTTGTCTTGCACCTGGCTAGAGCAAGGCTTAAGAACTCAGTGTGTGGGGTGAAGCAGAGGCTTCCCAGCCCAGTGGTGTCCCAGTGAAACACAGAGGAGCACTGACACCTCTGTACAGGGGTATGGACCCTGAGATGTGAATCCTCCTCACCCAGGTGTAACAGGCCTTGTTAGAAGTGTGAATCTGGTCCTTTGAGGAGACAATGATGTGTGGTTTTAACATGCTGATGGAAGCAGACTACTGGGCAGGGATCAGACAGTCTTTCCTGCTGCTTGGACTTTTGTGGAGAGGGAGCAATGCTGGAGTGTCAAGATTCTATTCTGCCTTTGATTCATCTGTAAGTCAGTTCAGCTTGACCAAAGGTCAAAAAAACCCTCATTATCCTTCCTTTGCCTGTGAAAAAATGCACCCATCAATATGAAAATGAGAAAGGGGCTGCCCCCCACCTATGACAGCAGCATTTGACCAATTATATTTTACTACAGTCCCACCCCTATTTACCCAAAAATATAGCACTGACATTTGGAATCCTCCCTGTAGAGGATGAAAATATGACCCCAGTTCTCAGACAAGTTGTTGGGCTTGCTCCTCTCTCCTTGCCAAAACAGGTAGGACTTTTTTGGTAAAATCTGTGGTTCTGACTGTGTCAGGGCACATACACTGGTGAAACCAAGCTAATTAAGAGTGAAGTTAAGCTTAGTGAAAAGCTGAAATTATTGCTTTAGCTTGAATTGTTATTTTGGCCTAATTAATTGCCAGCTAGCTTTGATATATTTATCACTAATGCAATAAGTGCATTTATCAATGGCTATTCCAAATCTTTATTTCTGTTGCTCCAATAAACTGCACCTCATGAATTTGTGATTGTGAAGGGTCTGACTGAATCTGACTGGACTTGCAGGGCCAAAGTGGTTATAATCAGGAATTCAGCCTAGCTGCACCCAGCCCCTCTGATCTCTGAGAACTAGCTGAAATGCAAGGAAGTTTATTTTCTCCCAAGTTACGTACTCTAATGCAGCACTGGCTCTTCTTATTTTTTCTTGCCATTTTTAGGTAACTTGTGAATTTTTGTAATAGGCAACCACCTTGTTCATAAACAGAAGTTGGATATGCTGTGTAAAGGTTCTGTAGGGGCCTCCCCCTTCACCATTTTAAGAGTCAGCATCTCATATATGTTACCAATGGTTACTTTTCCCTCTACTTGTTAAAGAACACGGTGTGGGACACTTTAAGTGCTCCTGTAGGGAACTGCCTTCCAGATTTCTACTCTCTTAGGAGTGGCATAAGAGACATCCTTTCCCAAGTGCTCTCCTTTTACAAGCTGCTTTCCAAACCTTCTGCCTGAGATGCTGTTCATATTTTGACACTGTTCTTTAGCCAGGACACTGTTCTCTCATTGCTTCCATGGACTGTGCTGTTTCATGTCTAGTCAGACTATAGGTAATTTCTTCCTTTTTTAGTTCCAAGTACAACAAGGATATGGTAGTTGTCACTACTGTAAAACAAATACAATTAATCACTCTATAGCCCCCCTCCCCCTTCATGTCATTTCTATTATTTTAGTCACTGAAGTATGTTGAATAATCTCTTCATCCTATATTAAAAGGTTGTAGGTTTTTGTTTTCCAGTTTGATTCAGTAAATGACAGTTACTGTCAGGTTAATTTATTTTAGGCATGTGATGGTTAATATTTTAAAGACTTGGGGAGATCTAGGGCTTAGAGGCATGGAGCAAAGTGACAAGAAGCTAAGGAAGGTGAAAAAGCCCACTAAAGAATGGCTGCTGTTTGTTCAGAACATCTTTGAATACCAATACCTGTTTCATCAATAACTTGTTGAATGTGTATACACAAGTGTTAAATAGATTCTGAAATAATTTAGGGAAACGTTGCCCGTATTTTTCAGCCATGTAGGAGCAACTCCTTATATCTATATTTATGGGCCTAGTTTGCTTGGGTGTTCCAGAGCAAATCTGTTTATATTATCCAGTGCATAAAATGTTTTCTTAAACAGACTAACTGATCTTGGTTTATTTTTCTGCAAAGTACCATAAATTTATTGTCACATAGGCTATCTAAGTATTGTATTTTCAGGACTGAACCCCTACCTATTGATTATATTAAATTCTTTTTGTTGCAAAGTTAAATTTTCCTTGATTGAAGGCATCTGAATATGAACCCAGAAAAACTCTGATTGCTGCAGATGGTACTTTTATGAAATTAAGAAGACAGGAAAAGCATAGATGAAAATAAGGCCTTTAACTCTGTATATGTTACTGTAATTTTTAATATGCTAGAAATCCCTTCTATTCATAGGGCTTTGGATTTATGAAACTATTTGAATAAAGGAATCAATTATATTATACCACTAGGTGTCCATCTACGATTAGATTGAAGCTAGAATTTTTTGCATGGTTAAAGGAACAGAAATTGAAAAAAATACCTTTGTAGTTTGCCTCTGATTTAGCTATGAGTGTGGTTAAAGTTGCTTGAGTTAATTTTGATTTTGAAGTTTTCTTGACTTACTCACAGAGAATTGGATTTTGTTTTTACAGTCAAACATCCAGTTTTCAGACTGGTCAGAAATTTTGGGTCCCCCTGACCCTCAAACACTAGAGAAATAACAGTATGAAATATAAAATCATGTTACTATAGATTCTGTAGATTTTTTTTTTTTTTTTTTTTTTTTTTTTAGTAAGTAGCACAATTTCAGAAGAGATTATTGCAGTCCTCCAAAATGTCTTAGTTAGTTTATTGCAAAAAGTAATACAGCTTTCTAAAAGCAAAATGTTCTTCCTTACACTTTTAAAACACTGGTTCTCAGCTTTCTGGGCTAGAATTTGTGGCATCTGTCTCGAAACAGTCATGCTGACAAGGACTGTGATCCTTGCTATAGAAAGAGGGAAGGAAAGAGAGAAATATATAATGATAACAGTATAGCAAAATATTTAACATAGCCCTGGTTAATTTTCTCAATTTCAAGGACAGAAAAGTTATAAAATAGATGCTCAAATATGTCTCTGTCACCTGTTGAAAAACATTTCTGTAAAAATCCTTATTCTTTATAGGATATCAAATTTTTACCAGAAGCAACTCCTAAAGGGTTAGTATTGGCTGATATTTTATTTCCCTGTTGAAGAAAAATTAAAATTCAGACTCTATACATTGGGCAAGATGAGTCTTTTTTAAAAGTGTTCCTTTGGTGCTATTTATTTTCTCATTTCGAATGAAGGCATTTTAATTAGCATGAATAATTTTATTTGCAAGAAACTTGAATTTAATCAAGTAACTCCTTTACTGAAACAGCTTGTTATGCTGTCAAATTTGTACTCCCAGGTAATTAAAAATTTAAAACTCTGGACACATTCCTCATTGTGTTGGGTTTGCTTCAGCTGGCAGCCAAGTTCTCACACTTCTACCTCCCCAACGGGACAGGGCTGGGGGAGGAAGAGAATAAACAGAACAGGAGGGAGAAAATTCCTGAGTCAAGATAAAGACAAGGAAATCATTCACCAGTTACTGTTGACAAAACAGACTCCAGCTGGGGATTAAAGTAATTTATTGCCCATTAACATAAACATTTAGTTAGTGACTTGGGCACTGGGAAACAAAGATAACAAACATTTAAACACTTTGTGAAAACACTTTTTCTCACCCTATTCCGTGCATAGTGTTGCTCCAGACACCTCCCCTCTCCTCTTGTTACTGGTGCAAGTTACAGGTAGTACATTAAGAGAGAGTGATATATGATGCAGGAGTTAGAGGTCAGTATGTAACAGTTTCTCTTTCCCTCTCCTTGCTTCTCTATTCTTCTGCTGCTCTCTGTGTTTACTTGTTTGCTGTGCTCTGGTGAGGGTCCTTCATTGACTGACGTCCAGTCGGGAGTCTATCTGCTCCAACTTGGGCTGCAGTCCCTTTGGGGTTTCACCTGCTCCAGTATGGAGTGCCTCCTCCTGTGACCCTGTTGCTCTGTTGGTACCTTACACTGGTCTTCTCAGTCTTAGCTTTTTCTGCCCTTTCTTGAAATATTTTTCAGAAAGGTGTGACAAACTTTGGCTGGGTCAGCTGAGTTTGACACAGGGCAACCCCATCTCTCTTTTCACTGAGTCTACCCCTGCAACTCTACCACCACTACCAAAACCCAGTTCTTTATACCCCAGTGTGCTCACAAAGGGGTGAGCTTGAAGAGAAATAAGAGGTTATAACAAATAAGGATTTTTCCTCCTCAGATTTGTTAACAGGCAACTTGGTAAAACTAAGGCAGTCAGCTGGACTGGATTAGTTACTGCTTGAAATCACGTATGTAAGGCACAACTGAAAACCTGTTGGGGGGGTAACAAGACCCATGTAGAGGATACATGGATTTCAAATTCCCTTTCTAGGGTTACTCTCTTCTATTTGCAGAGGGTATACCCTGGAGTGCAGTTTATGAGCTAAACTAAATCCACAGCTGCAGAAGGAAACAGTCCCTGCTGCCTCAGCTGATATTGCTGAATCTGGCAGGGAAAAGCCTTGTTGAAAGTCCTTGTTGGTGATCAAGGAGACGTAGGTCAGAAACCACTGATGCATCCTGTGGGTTGTCCTTCATGTACACGTATTATGTTCCTGTGGCTGCTGCTCTCATGAAGGTTTGGGCATTAAGAGTGTTGTCTTCTCCTGTTGGAAAGAGCTTCATATAAGAGGGTATTTTTGCCCTTTTGCCAGCAAAATTAAGTTTCTGCACTTGATGTGTATCAGCTGTGCTGTGCCAAGTACTGTGTGAAAGCAATACTAAATAGTGAGATCAGGTAAAACTACTTTGTGCATATTGACTTTTAGAAAATGATGTACATGGGGCAACTGTTCATTGAGTTTGGACTTGACCTTTCCAAACAGTAATTTTGTTTGCATATCATACTCTTAATTGAGACTGTGACTTTGAGATGCATGATTGGTCTCTCTTGAGTACATTCTTCACACCTCCCCTGCCCTGCCCCAAATCTCACATTGTGCTCAGATTCTGATTGCTCTCTCTGATTTGTTAACAAGTTTAACAGTTCTAAGAAATATGGATATATCAAAATGGGTTAAATTTCAACTTTCTTCTAAATATGAAAATGCCTAACAGTGGGGAAAGTTTGAAGAACATTCACATCAGTTGGACTTGATTAAAAAGGTGAGCTCAGTGGACTGTGGGGAGACTGATTTTTTTGGAAAATCCTTGGGATCACAATAATGGTTTCTGTGGATTATAAGGCTTGATACAGGACTGGGTGATTTACCTTCCTGCCAATACTGCAATTAAGTTGGTCTGTAAACATTCTGATTATTTTCCTTGATGTGCTTACTCTAATTAAAAACTAAAATTTTGCTTTAAATAAAATAATGCTTCTCTCAGGTGCTCTGGACTGCTGTCCTGACCAAAGACCGTCCTGAGACGCTGTGTACCGTGTCCATGGTTGGTGCCACGCCATCAGAGGTTGAGCTTCGTGGCCTCCTGGATACCAGGGCCGACATGAGCATTCTCTCCCTGGCTGCTTGGCCCCCGCAGTGGCCTTTGACCCTGGCAAAGACACTGATCATGGGCTTTGGAGGAATGAAGCAATGCTACGTGAGCCAAAATCCCGTGGCCATCACGAACCCGGAGGGACAGACAGCCATAACTTGGCCTCATGTTTCTGAGATTGCTGAGAACCTCTGGGGGAGGGATGTATTGGCCGCATGGGGTGTGCGATTGGGAATGGATTTTTGATTGGGGCCACTGTGATGAAGGGCGCAGTGTCCCACGCCTCCTTTACGGTGGCTGGTGGACAGACCCATCTGGGAGAACCAGTTGCCCCTCCCTCATGACAAGTTAATTGCCCTTCGTGAACTCAAACAGGAGCAGTTGCATCAGGGGCATTTGGAACCATCTACCAGTCCCTGGAACATTCCTGTCTTTTGTATCAAAAAGAAGTCTGGGAAATGGAGGTTGCTACAAGACCTCCGAATGATCAATGCCGTGATGGAAGGCATGGGAACATTGCAGGCTGGTATGCCATCGCCTACCATGCTTCCTGCGGACTGGCCGGTCCTCATTGTGGATCTGAAGGATTGTTTTCTTACGATCCCTCTGCATCCCGATGACAGACCGAAATTTGCCTTCATAGTACCAACAATAAACAATGCAGAGCCCGCACAGCGGTATCAATGGAGAGTTTTTACTCAAGGAATGCAGAATTTGCTAATGTTGTGCCAGTGGTATGTAGCCCGTGCCTTGTCTGGAGTTCGCAAGCAGTTTCCTGATTCTCACGTCTGTCATTATATGGACGACATTTTGGTGGCTGC
This sequence comes from Riparia riparia, assembly GCA_020917445.1. NCBI lineage: Eukaryota > Metazoa > Chordata > Aves > Passeriformes > Hirundinidae > Riparia > Riparia riparia. The sequence goes on from JAIXNV010000339.1 coordinate 10,335, forward strand.
GCCCACCCAGGTTGAGCTGCTGAGGATACAGACTCAGCTGTTGAATGCTCTGCATTCACATGGACTGCAGGTGGCTCCAGAAAAGGTACAACAACAACCCCCCTGGAAATATTTGGGGGTCAAAATTCTGGAACAGACAATCCGTCACCAGGAGGTGCAATTTGTGCAATCGGTGAAGACACTGAGTGATGCTCAGAAGCTGGTAGGTGTTATCACTTGGTTACGTCCTTACTTGGGACTGGCCACAGCACAACTGTCTCCCTTGTTTGAATTGTTGAAAGGGGACACTGATTTAAAGTCACCTCGTGAATTAACCCCTGAGGCACAAAAAGTGCTGGAGGACGTTCAGCAAGCTGTTTCGGCTTGCCAAGTGTACCGCATTGAATCTTCCATTGATGTCACTGTGTTCATTACCACTCCTGATTTACATCCTACAGGTATCATCGGCCAGTGGAATGATGATTGGACTGATCCTTTGCACGTCTTGGAATGGGTCTTCCTGCCTCATCAGCCGCATAAGACGGCAACAGCGCTGTTTGAATTGATGGCGCGCTTGATAATCAAGTGCCGGCAACGCTGTTTGCAATTGATGGGTGCAGATCCCTCAAAAATCATACTCCCGGTTCAGAAGGAGGAATTTGATTGGAGCTATGAGAACAATGTTTCGCTGCAAAATGCTCTCGAGGGTTTTTCAGGGCAGATCACTTATCATCTGCCTAGCCACAAGCTATTGCAAGTGGCCAAAAATACTCAATTTTCTCTTCGACCCAAAAATAGCCAAGAGCCAGTGCAAGGACCCACCGTCTTCACTGACGGTTCGGGCAAAACAGGAAAAGCCATTGTTACCTGGCAGGATGGATCTGAGTGGCAGGTTTTGGAAGGCCATGAGGATGGGTCAGCCCAACTGGTTGAATTAAAGGCTGCTGTCATGGCATTTGAGAAATTTTCCCAGGAACCTTTCAATTTGATCACGGACTCCGCCTATGTTGCCGACATCACACAGCGATTGGGTTGTTCAGTGTTGAAGGAAGTTAGTAACCCTGCCTTGTTTAATTTACTGAAGACCCTGTGGTGTGCCAGAGTTCATCCATATTATGTTCTGCACGTACGGAGTCACACTAATTTGCCAGGATTTGTAGCGGAAGGTAATGCAAGGGCTGACAAGTTGGCTAACCCAGCGTGGGTAGCCCCTCAGCCCGATGTGCTAGCGCAGGCCAAGGCATCGCTTGGGTTTTTCCACCAATATGCGCATACACTGCCGAAGCAGTTTCAACTGACAGCCACTGAGGCTAATGAAATTGTCGAGTCGTGTGACGACTGTTGCGCCCTTGGTGCGCCATTGCCGGCAGGGGTTAACCCCAGAGGCCTTAAAGCCTTGGAGTTTTGGCAGACCGATGTTACCCAGGTCGCTGAGTTCGGCCGGCTCAAGCACGTGCATGTCAAGGTAGATACACTCTCCTCTGCAATGTGGGCTTCGGCTCACACAGGAGAGAAAGCCCGAGATGTCATTGCCCACTGGAGGCAGGCCTTTGCTGTTCTTGGTATACCTTCTGCTGTGAAGACCAACAATGGTCCTGCTTATGCCTCGCAGCAGGTACGGCAGTTCCTACAGTCGTGGGGTGTGTCACATAGCTTTGGCATCCCTCATTCTCCGACGGGACAGGCGGTTGTAGAACGCAATCATGGTACACTCAAACGTGTTCTTCAGAAGCAGAAACGGGGAATGCAGGGTGAAACCCCACACAGTCGGTTGGCAAAGGCTTTGTACACCATCAATCACCTTACGGTGCCGCAGAACTCAAATAATCCTGTCATTTTGAACCATCATCTCTTGTTGCAGGCTTCGGATGGTGAGCGACAGCCTCGAGCGAAGGTACGGGTCCAAAATTTAGTCACCAAGCAATGGGAAGGACCCTATGACCTAATCGCTATGGGGCGAGGGTATGCGTGTGTGTCCACGGACACTGGGACACACTGGCTACCTTCAAAGTGTGTCCGTCCTGACCTGCGACCACAGAGGCAGAATTCAGCTGTCAGGCAAGGTGGAAGCCGTGATCAACTTGAAAACCACCAAGTGGATGAATCCTCGAGTGATCGCTCTGATGATTCCTCCACAGACAGTGATTGAATCTGTATATATTCTCTTCGTAAAATTGTTCATTTTTCTTTTTCTGGTTTTTTTTTTTTTTTTTTTTAAGTTAAAAGTGTGAGATGTTACCCTGGTTTTTCTGAGTTTTTAAAGCCTTTTGAAATGGAGTCAGGTCCTTTAGTTACTGTACTATATTAACTGCAAATTTTTACTTTTCCCATAGATGTAACATAAACAAACCCTATGTTTTAATTCTTTGTCCTTTGTTTGTGTATTTCTAACCTGGAAAAACAACTGTAACTGACAGTGGGTCTGGCCACTGAGGCTGAGGGGTGGAAACCAAAAAAGCCAATCTTCTGCCAGATCCACAAATGTATAAAAAAGTAAAGAATAAACAAGAAGGGTCTTCCTTCTCTCTCCGCTCTCTGAGGAGAAGCTGGAAGAACCTCTGCTTGCGAATGAATTCTGTCTGCGTGTGATTGTTTGTGTGTCACTGCGACATGTGTCTGAGCACAACTGGCTGTTCAAGTGAGAGGTGTGGTGTGAAAGCAAAGCTGCTCTTGTGGGGTGGCTGTTTAGTGTCCAGCAGGGCATGACTGCCAGCTGAGTTTATCCACAGGTGAGGCACTCGTAACAAGGGTTTTCCCACAGTGATTACCCCGTGTCTAATCAGGGATGAGCTCAGCAAGAGTACTAAGAGCTCTCTGTTTTACACAGCTGCCTATTTTTATGAAGCCCGTACGAAATGAATGTCTAGGAGACCACAGCTTGGTTTTCCCTGGACATGTGGCTCAAGAAACATTACTGGAGCAATGGACAGGACAAGCAGAAGATTAATGGTGCAAATAGAAATCGGTACGAAACCAAGCTGAAGATGAATTTGTGTGTGTCCTTTTACTCCAAGCTGTAATTAAATTCACTGCGGCACAGAGCCTGAAGACCCACATCTTAGAGAGCCCTGGACCTACTATTTTCAGTGATCTGTGGCCTGGTTTCCGGAGATGCTGCTCGCCTGTACTGCATGTTGAAGCAATTCAAATTCACCAAACGACCCAATTAGAAGTCTCACATTAGGATCCAAACATCAACCAGTGAGTCTCTGCAGCAGAACCACCAAGCTTTTTCTATTTGGCTGAACTGCTCAACTGGCCAGGTCGTGTGTTAAGCAAAGCAAGTCTTTGTGTTGTTTGTGACTAAGACCAAATGAATGACCCTTAAATGGATGGCAACTTAGGCTGCAAAATTTTCCTGTATTTCATTATAGGTTTTGGGGAAAATGCAGAGACCTTTGCACAAAGAAATAAAACCCAGAGAGGCATTCTGGTATTCTTCTGTGCATTAGCCAAGCTCTTCGAAAAATAGCTGCCAATAGTTAGTGTCCTAACTCTGTATTTTGGGGGTAATTATACTTTACTAAAGTCAGTGGGAAGTTTGCCATTGACCTCAGCGGAGCCAATTTTTGACACCTCCCAAGCTCATGGGTTTCAGAAAAAAATTAAGACATTCAACACCTCTCAGAGCAAAGCCCTTTGAGCCTAAATACAGACTTTACACCTTCCTGTCAGACACCCCGTTCATCCTAGTTAACATTCACAGCTACAGCACAGTTGCTTTGGAAAGTATCTGAGTTCTAGAAAACAAATATTATAAATCCAGTTCAATGTCAGCAATCTGACAAACAAACCAACCAGTAAATTGCTGTGTTTTCACTACCTGCCTCGTACCCTCAATCTGTTTTGGGTCTTTGACAGACAGGAGGCTCCAGAGAAACTGTACAACAATAACACACTATCATCCCAACAATAAGGAAACTATTGTAATAGGATCCATAAAAAGAGGATTACATTTCTTGCCAGGAGAAGGATTTGGAGGAGGAGACACTGTCATTTGCAAAATGTCTGCCATAGGGCCACAGCTCCTGAACACTGTCACATTTCAAGGGCAATCTGTATTTAAAAAGTGGCTGGAAAAGACCCTCCAACTGTTATTTCAGCACTAGGAAAACCATCAGAGAAAATGGTAGAAGAGTTGTTATTTTAGAGAAATCAAATATATTTCAAATAAAAATTTGTTAGGGTTAATGGATAAACTCACATCACTGTTATATTCAACTGGGTCTTTTTTTTTTTTTTTAAGAGGCACATAAACTTTCCTGTTTGAGGGGATAAATCAATGACAAATTATCTGATGTTGGGAAGAAATTTCCTCTGCTAGCAGATGATTCCAATACTGAGTTTCTTGTATTCTTTCCCTTTGAAGTATCTGGTACAGGCTGTGGTTAGAGGCAGGATATCAGCCGGATGAACCCCAAAGACATTTTCTTGTAGCTCAAAGTTCAGATGGTCACAAACAGCAGTAGTTCTGGTTAGAAAAAAGTATCACGCATTTGCTCAAAGTTCAAAAGCTCTCTGCTCAGCACCTGGACTTGCTGCTCTTCATGTCACATTTTTACAACCACTTCCTTCAGGAACTGGCTGTAAAAAGTGCTCTGATGGTGACAGCTCTTAAAATGTTATGTATGTGAGTGGGTTTGAAAACACAGTCCTTTCAGAGGTGCTTCTTTGTTGCAGGACCTTTTGGTCATGAATGTTAGTACACAGGGATCCTTTCAGCCTTTTTTTAAAAAAAAAACTTTGATTGGAATTTTCAACTTTATATCAGAAATAATTGCTACCATCTGGAAACCCCACAAACTGTCAAAAATGAGTGAGAGGTGGATGAGGGAACCTCCCTGCCAATTTGTTACTTTTTAAGTCATAACTGTCTACTCCTCCTACCTGTATTTCTTTTGTGAAGGTCCAAGTAAATGAAATGTCCTGGTAATTTGGCACAGGAAAAACAAACAAACAGAAAAAAACAAACAAACAGAAAAAAAACAAACAAAAAACCCAGGTGACAAGCTATAGCAGTGTCCTCTCACGCCTGGCAGGCGTGCAGGCTAGCTCAGTTCTGCACTGCCACTATGAGGATCGGTCGGGGTTACAGGCTGGGCGAGTAACCTCCTCCCGGTGGGCTCTTGGTTCCCCACACCAGCGAGTGGACCTGATGGAGTTTGCGACAGCGGCGACGGAAAAAGAGTCATCTCTCTTTAGGCAGGGTAGAAGGTAGTTTATTAAGGAGAGTCCGGCAAGGATCTCCACCTCAGACCACTGCTGCCCAGAGAGAGCAGAGATCAAAGCTTGACAGCCACTTATAAACGGGGGAGGGCTGACAACGGGTCAGCCAACCATGGAACACGGGGGTGGTAACAGGGGTGTCAACCTTTGAACCATTGACAAATCACAGAAGGGTAGGAGGGGATTCCCTGGGCACCAGCCTACCACTCGACACCCCTCCTGGATCTTTCCAGGATCCAGGGAAGGGTCTCGAAGTGATAGGGTGACCACGAGGAGAGGGGGGAATTGACAGGGACAGGTGCAGGGAGGGAATGATTGACAGAAAACGTCTACTTATAGAACTAACTCATAAGGGGGGAAACTATTACAAAACACAGGGGGGTACAGTGGACTAAACCATTACAAAAATAATTTAAAAATCTTACAAAAATAACTTAATAACTTAATAAAAGCACTCTCACACCACTACAACAAGCTAATGTGCTAAGTTTAAAATCAGTGATCCTAGAGTCCCACAAAACCCTCAGCTCTCTCTAGGATACTTTGCAGGAGCAGAAAGTGGCTCCCATTTCAAACAGCTCTTTTAAGACAGAACTGGGGAGCTGGTGCACTGTGTAGCATAAGAAATCCACTTTTATGGATGTAGACTTTCATCGCAGCCAGTGTCTCTGAGGAGGATGGGGGAAGGAGAATGAGGGAATATCCTCAGCTGGAAGGGACCCACATGGATCACCAAACTCCAGTTCCTGGTCCTGCACAGGACACCCCAACAATCACACCATGTGCCTGAGTCTTGTCCAAGTGCTTCCTGTTCTCTCTCAGTCTTGGTGCTGTGATCACTTCCCTGAGGAGCCTGTTCTAGTGCCAAATCACCCTCTGGATGAAGAAACATTTCTTAATACCCAACCTAAACCTTCCCTGACACAGCTCCAGGCTGTTCCCTTGGGTCCTGTCACTGGTCACCTGAGAGAAGAGATCAGTGCTTGCCCCTGCTCTTCCCCTGCTGAGGAAGTTGTAACTGCAGCGAGATCTCCCCTCAGTCTCCTCCAGACTGAACAAGAAGAGCATGGGAAGTTCACCTCAGAGAGCTGCCAGTCAAGGAGGTGCTTTGGATGCCAAACCTTAAGATACTGGCATCCAAACCCTTCAAGTCCTGGGAGAGAAGTCCTGGTTGCACTTTAGTGTATGGGTCTTTTGCCACTGACTTAAGTGGAATTAGGATTTTACCTCAGGGAACTGGAGAACAGTCTCCAGTTGTTTCCTACAGTTGCCGGAAGGAATCCATTTATTCGAAGTCTAGAGAAGCACAGATGCAGCAAATAGCATTGCACCAGTGATGGCTGCTAAAGTCTTGAAATTGAATGTATGTGGTATATTTGCTACCTCTCTGGCACATTGCAACCCTTCAAATATCTCTATAAAGATCTGCAAAGACAGGGGTAAATGTGAGGACTCTGCTCACCATGCAGCCTGCTCCAGGCCTGTGGCATTTCTGGCCACATGTGGAAGTACAACTATGTCTCAGCCTTGTGGCAGAAGCTGTATTTAAAGTGTGGACTTGGCACTGCTGCAAAGGCTGCCTTGCTCTGGCCAAATGGCTTGCCACAAACCCCTCCATTTCAGACAGATGGATGAATGAATGAATGCACAGGGTCTCCTGCTTGCCAAAATGCCCACGGTTTGCCCAGAGCCCAGTCAATGGCCCCTGAGAAACAGAGTCACTGATCACCCAGCACCTGACCCTCAAGGCCCAGCGAAGCAGAAAACTCCTCTGAGCAGAATCTCTCTGCTTCGTCCTGTTGCTATTTTGTTTGCTGTTTGGAAGCCTGCTCATTTCTGTGGCTGGCTCAACCACTTAATAAGGTCCTGGGGTTTTGCTCTAGATGAGGATGTTCACTGAGACCTATTCACTAAGCGAACAGAGGAATCCTGCAGCCATCCCCAGGACTTGGGGCCACTGCACAGAAAACTCCATTCATTGTTGCCAAGCCACCAGGGTCAGCCATACAGCTGGAGTTTTACCTGTTTATTTAGTTATTTAAAGGGCAGCTATCACTTAGGCCTTTAGATCATGTTGGTAATTTCAGATTTCTCTTCCAAAAGGTTATGTATACACATATTCATATCCACATTTCCAGTCTGACAGCCTGAGCCATGCTCTTGGTCTGAATGCTCCTCTTGGAGGCACTGACCATGTGGCCTTCCATGGAAAAAGCTGGACTGATGTCCAGCTTGAACATCAGGCCCCATACCCATACATTGCCGTGACAATGGGAGCTTCCTTTTAGATATCCCTCAAAAGAAAATAAAAAAAGAAGATTGCATTTCTTTTTGTGTTTCATATCTAGGATGAACCACATTTCCCACATCTGCATTCAGTCCTAACTTCTATTTCTTTTTTTTGTTTTATCTGTTCAGGTTTTTCTGCTCAGACTCCTGAACAAAACCAGCAGAGTACTGCTTCTTTTGTCTGCCCACACCAAAATACTCTCCGCTGTTAAACCGTGGCCAGCACTTTTGCAAAATGTGGTTGAAAGTTACACTTTGTAACCTGGCTTTTATCATTGTTCTCAGGAAGTTGTAAAGAGTAAGCGCTTTTAAAGTGAAATCACTTGTGTTCAGTTGTTCTGGAATTGGGCTTTTAAAGCTGGAAATTACTCTCTGGGACACAAGGACAATAGTGCTTCAAACTTAAGAAGTGTCTGAGCTTTTGGTTTCTGAATGAGGTTGGAGCTAAATGGAATCTGCGTACTGGAAATCTCAGATTTGAAGACAGGGTACATTTGGAAACGTATCTGACTTGATACTTCAAGGGTCTCACTGTATTGACAAGTTCCTATCCCTGTTCTTTTTTACAAGTGAAATGTCATATCAAGAGCTCTATCAGTTAATAAGATAACATTGGCACAACACTGAAGTGGGAAATTAGGAATGTGAAAATCAGCAAAGCACTTGCTCAAAGCAGTAAGCCTAATAGCAGTCCTGCCAGTTGCCTTAAAACTGATGTTGGCCAATTCAGTAGCTCATCATGACGTAAAGCTCAGAAAATGCAAAAAAAGGAATGCCGGTCCGCATGACATTTTCTATATCATTAATAATAATTAAGTAACCTCGATAAGAATTGAATTTAAGGCTGTGTATGACTTGGCAATCTCATCCATCCCCCAGGCACGCATTAATTCTCGCTCCCCGAGGCAACGATACGCACTCCTTAACATCAGTGACTCCTTAGGTGAATACATGAATCACATTGAGTCTGAAAATCACTTTGTGCTTCCCTTGCCACCTTGGAGCAGGGAGCTGTCACGGCTCATGCAGAGGGATGGGATGTGTTGCAGCCCTCCCAAACCTTTCTCCTTGCAACCACCCAGAGCGCTGCCGGGAGATCCCGCCTCACATGACGTTAGGCAGCAGCCTTGGGATCCAACAGAAGCCAAAACAAACTCTGTCAGCTCTTCCCAAATGAATTTACAAGCTGGGAATGAGATGAATGGCATGGGATGGTTGCGCCCTGCTGCAGGGAAGCGACTAAAAATATTTGTGGGGATCTAAGTGACCCCAAAAATACACACATACTTTCCACCATTTAAATATCTTGTCTCTGGGTGGAAGCCAAACATTTTTCTATTTATTTCCATGTATGTCATCAAGATTCTAAGGAATTTAATTGCCTAAATACATCCTGGAAAAGGACAAGGTGTTAGGAGGATGTTAACTCACCTAACACCGTGTGCTGAAGAAAGGAAAGCGTCTCCTTGCTGCTCTCACAGAAAAAAAGTCTGCATTTCTTTTATTACAAGAAGACAAGTTTTGTCTCTGATAAGTACTGAGAACACATACGATACCTCTTGTTTCCAGGCATCCTGACAGCTACTTCAAATCTGCATTTTAAAGTGGGATTAGCAGAGAAAGGAGATTTACACACCCCTTGCTGGCAGCTTGGTTTGTGCTCCATGCAGTGAGGCTCCTGACAAAGCCCAAACTTCCCAATAAATCTCCAGGATGATAGGAGAAATTACCTTTGCATGAAGATGGTAGTGAACTTGTGCTCAGGACAGACTGTGTCAAAAAATCCCCCTATGACTTTATGGAAGTAATTCAAAGCCTTGCACTTGTTTTCACAATGGGTAAATCTGTTTTACCCATTTAAATCACAAGCTCTCCCAAGCAGAGTGAGAAAAACTTCCTACCCAGTGGTTAAAGGAGGTCGGGTGAACTCCCCTTGTGCATTCTGTCCCTGAAGGAAACCCCAGACAGCTGCGTTCCTGAGAAATGCTGCTTCCCTTGGTCCCTTGGAGAAGAACAGAGCTGCAGGGTTATCCCTTACAATTGCCCTCCACTCACTCTGCCATTCCTGACCTGATGCTGCTTCTATGAGAGGCTTCTTAGAAGCATTTGTAGGCTTCCTGAGGCAGCAGTCAAGAAAATCCTCTCCTTACCCTCTGACTCTTCAGTTTCAGCCATGGAAGCTGAAGATTCCTGAAAAACACTGAACACCGGGAAGAGGCATTCTGCGCAAAGCTCCCAGAAGTGTTTTTGTGCGGGAATTTGGGGCATTGGGTTTCCAAATGCCCCCTCAAGAAAGAATTAGAGGACCTCAAAAACAAAAAAGGGGGAAGGGAAGGGGAAAAAGGGAAAGAGTTTAAACCCTCAAAAAAAAACTGGTGAAAGAGCGCAGGTCCACCCTGCGTGAGGAAAAAAATGGGGTGGACCAGGCAGGAGGGGAGGGGAAAGGGAGCCAAGGGAAAAAGAACGAGAAGCTGCAATGCCCCATTCAGGGTGGCAGCAAACATAACATACTGGAAATGACTTACACAGATCATGACATGGCACAACCGATTTTGACAACCAATTCTAAATATACCCCCTACGGGTTGCAGCTCACGGAGGGTCTGCACCTGAAAGATGACGACTGGAATTTTGTGTCAGTTGACAACAGTGAGCAGGGTACCTGGCCAGGGGTCAAAGGTAAGCTCATCATTGTGGGGGACTGCAAACACACCCCAAAAGAGATCAAAATTCTTCCAGGAACACTTGATAACAATCCTGGAAAATTCGTTCTCTGGCTACACTGCACTCACCCACCAACCTTCCTACCTAAAGGGCAGATAGTTGCCCAGATCATACCCACCTGGGAACACCTGGAAGAAAACAACATACCAACAGCTTGTCCCGTGCACAACATCACAGAAGTGAAACCCCAGGTTGGATGTGAGTTACAGATGGGTGATGAGGCCATTAACATCACAGGCCTGCTCGACACGGGCGCACACGTGACTATAATCCCAGCTAAGCACTGGCCGTCACGTTGGGCCTTGGAAAACGTGGCAGGACACGTGCAAGGAATAGGGGGAATGCAATTGGCCAAACAATCAAAGAGTGTGGTTCAAATTAAGGGGCCAAAAGGGCAGTTGGCCAGTTTACGTCCTTTTGTTTTGGATTATAGGGAACCCTTGTTGGGGAGAGACCTGATGGCCCAGTGGGGAGTCACGATTGACATCCCAGACCCCCCACAGGATTTTTGGGCGGCGGTCACTGAGGAGCGCCCCACCCACAAGCTGAATTGGAAAACAGATGCACCAGTGTGGGTTGAACAGTGGCCGCTTTCAAAACAGAAATTGAAGGCGCTCGAAGAGCTCGTGGGGGAGCTGTTAGCTAAGGGTCACATTGTAGAGACCAACAGCCCTTGGAATTCGCCGGTTTTCGTTATCCGGAAGCCAGGGAATGACAAGTGGAGACTCCTCCAGGACCTCAGACAAATTAATAACGTGATAGAAGACATGGGCTCTCTTCAACCTGGGATGCCTACCCTGACCATGCTCCCACAAATTTGGAAATTGGCTGTTATAGATATAAAAGATTGTTTCTTCCATATTCCCCTACACCCTGACGATGCACCACGTTTTGCATTCTCGGTTCCCACCGTTAACTGAGAGGCCCCGAGGTAACGCTACCATTGGAGGGTTCTTCCCCAAGGGGTGAAGGTGTCACCTATCATCTGCCAGTGGTATGTGGCTTCCTTGCTGTCCCCAGTCCGCGTAGCCGCAGAGAAAGCAATCATCCATCATTATATGGATGATGTGCTTGTGTGTGCCCCCACCGATGATGTCTTGTCACACGCATTTGACCTGACAATTAATGCATTGGTTGCTGCAGGGTTCGAGCTGCAGGAAGACAAAGTTCAAAGGATGCCACCTTGGAGGTACCTTGGGCTGGAAATCGGCAAGCGGACCATTGTGCTGCAAAAATTAGAAATCAAGGCCAAAATTCAGACCCTTGCAGATGTCCATCAGCTGTGTGGGGCATTGAATTGGGTGAGACCCTGGCTAGGCCTCACAACTGAGGACCTAGCCCCTCTTTTCAATTTATTGAAAGGGGGAGAGGAGCTAAGTTCTCCTAGGGAACTCACCCCAGAAGCGAAGGAGGCGCTGAAAAAGGTACAGCATCTCATGTCCACTCGGCAGGCTCACAGGTGTGATCCAGACCTGCCTTTCAAATTTATAATAATGGGGAAATTGCCACACCTCCATGGAGTCATTTTCCAATGGAGAAATAACATCAAAAAGGACCAGGGCAGAGAAGATCCACTTCTAATTATAGAATGGGTCTTTCTTAGCCATCAAAGGTCCAAGAGAATGACACGTCCACAGGAACTGGTGACTGAACTGATCCAAAAAGCCAGAGTCCGGATCAGGGAATTGGCAGGGTGTGATTTTGAATGCATTCACATTCCAATTGGATTAAGATCGGGCCAAATTACAAAGACAATGTTAGAAGACCTGCTTCAGGAAAATGAAGCACTGCAGTTTGCTCTAGGTTCCTTCACTGGGAAAATCTCAATTCATCGGCCAGCCCACAAAATTTTTAATCAGGATATCAAATTCACATTGAATTTGAAAGATGTTCAGAGCAGGAAGCCTTTAGAGGCCCTGACAGTTTTCACAGACACATCCGGAAGGTCCCACAAGTCAGTTATGACTTGGAAGGACCCTCAGACTCAGCAGTGGGAGGCAGATGTTGCTGAGGTGGAGGGATCACCTCAGGTTGCTGAGTTGGCTGCTGTTGTCATGGCTTTTGAAAGGTTCCCCGAACCCTTCAATTTAGTAACGGACTCCGCTTATGTAGCGGGGGTGGTATCGAGGGCAGATCAGGCAATACTGCAGGAAGTGTCTAACACAGCACTGTTTGAGCTGCTTTCTAAGCTTGTTAAGCTTGTCTCCCACAGGGAGCAGCCATTCTTTGTGATGCATACGAGATCACACATCGATTTGCCGGGTTTAATAGCTGAGGGGAACAGAAGGGCTGATGCTCTTGCTGCTCCTGCAGCGATGGCCCCATTGCCAAGCATTTTTGAGCAGGCAAAGCTCAGCCATCATCTTCATCATCAGAATGCACCTGGCCTTGTTCGCCGGTTTCACATCACCCGGGAACAGGCTAAGGCAATTGTGGCTACGTGCGTGTCCCTCATGTAATCAGCATGCACTCCCCACCTTAAGTGCGGGAGTGAACCCCAGAGGTCTGAACAGCTGTGAGCTGTGGCAGACTGACGTGACACATATCCCCCAATTCGGCTGATCTAAATATGTGCACGTGTCCGTGGACACTTCTTCCGGTGCAGTTTTCGCTTCCGCCCATGCAGGGGAGAAGACCTCGGATGCAATTAAACACCTCATCCAGGCTTTCTCCTTCATGGGCATCCCAAAAGAATTAAAAACTGATAATGGCCCAGCGTACCATTCCAGGGAATTCTGCAGCTTCCTGCAACAATGGGAGTGGGCCATAAAACCGGCATCCCTCATTCCCCAACAGGCCAAGCTGTAGTGGAGAGGACCCACAGAGAAATCAAAAGGGTCCTTAACCAACAACAACCGGTGTTGAAAACAGAAATACCACAGACCCGATTGGCCAGGGCTCTATTCACTTTGAATTTTTTAAACAGCACCTTCGAGTTTTTAAACCCTCCCATCGTTCGTCATTTTGGGGCAAACCCTCAGCTAAACATCAAAGAGAGGCCGCCAGTCATGGTCTGGGACCCTGAAACTGGAAGGACAGAGGGACCTCATGATTTAGTCATGTGGGGTCGTGGGTACGCTTGCGTGTCCACCCCCAGGGGGCCAAGATGGTTACCATCAAAATGGGTGAGGCCCTATGTCCCGAAGGTCACAGGGGAGAAAAAGAAACTGCTGCAGGTTACTCAGGCAGCTTTTAGGAGGAAAAGGAGGGAAGATTTTTCCCAGGATTGTTTTGCTTTCCTGAATGACCCCTGCTCGAATGCTGATTGTTTGTTTTAGTTCTTTTAGTCCTGGCAGAACCGGTCCAGCGCCAGTCCCCAGTGCTGAGGAAGTTCCACCTGCTCCTCAGCATCCTCCTGCTTGCCAGTCTCGCTGCACCTGTCTCCGGATGGTTGGTGCCCCAGCCCAAAGTCACCAGGGCACTGGGGCAGGCCACAAAGCCATCCAGAGCATCCGGGACATGGTGAATGACATCAAGAGAGAGACTGGTGACTGGCTGAATGGAGTGTTTGGGGACTGGGGAATTTCGGGCTGGGTGGGTTCAATTTTGAAATGAGTTTTGTTATTTTTGTTTGTTATTCTGTTAATTTTAATTGGATTTAGTATCATCAAAAAATGTTAAGTAGATTAATTCCTAGCAGCACACATGCCCCCTCTGTGAACCAAGTTGCTGTATCATCTGTGCCTGGATGGGAGGAGGACATGGAACTGGAGGAAGACCCAGAAGACAGGAGACACCCAGAAGAGGAACCTCAGATGGAGTGGCCCACTCAGCCAGAGTGGCTCACCGAGAGTTACCCAGACTTTGAATATCATCCTCCTCCATTCCAGCCCTCCTCCTGTTATTAAAACAAAAAAGGGGGAGATGTGGTGGTGCAGAACTGTTTTATTAGGTTTTTGTAAGAAGTTTATGTTATGATTCATTTCACTGTATCCCCAATGTTGTAACCCCTTTTGTGTTGTCTGTATAATAAGGTGTTTTGTGTCAATCATCCCACCCCTCACATGACATGTAACATCCCCTCTGCCGCTGCCCCCCCTTTCTCTGGGGCAGCTTGTCTATCACTCCAGGGGTCCCTCCCAGGTTGCGAAATCTCAGGGAGAGGGCTTCAGGTGATAGGCCCCCTGGGGGGAATTCCTTTGGCTCTGGATTTTAGTGGTCTGAGGCTTGGGGGTGGGCACACCTTGTTACCCCCTGAAGCCCCTGATTTGTTGTCTTCTTGTATCCTCCCTGGGACCCTCCCCCGCATATAGGGGGTAGGAGGGAGGAAGAGGGTCTCTCAGCCGCTGGGTTCTCGTCTCTCAGCCTGGAAGCTTTCAGCCGCTCGCCTCAGAGCCCGGAGCTCTCTGCTAATAAACATCTTTTAACCTGCTAAACTGAGAGCCAGCCTTTTCTCTTCTGCTGCTGTTGACTGTCACCTTTGGATCCAGCTGCTAAGCCGAGAAGCCGAAACCAACAGGAAACTTTGTGTCTGTGTTGACTCGAGCTAGCTGGGGGTCAGCTCCCGCCCGGAACGAGGACAGAACCAGACATAGTACATAGTAATTGCTCCTACATTTTTGAAGGACTTAAGGAAAAGAGCAGCTGCCTTTCCAGATGATACCACTGTTTCAGTGGTAATAGTATTAAATTATCAGTGAGTACAGCCTGCTTGTATTGGCAGAAAGAGCAAGAAAATAAATGGATTAATTTCCAGCGCCACTTGAAAGAAACAAGAGATCCTGAAAGAAAGAGAGAAATACAACACTAGAAAATAAACCTGACAGCCAGAGTAAAAAACTTTCCACTTGACCTTCCCTACTGAAAAATATCTTTCAGCACTGGTATCCATTCCCATTGAGTGATGTGAGTTTGTGTGGGCAAAGTTAACCCGAAGGCAGGGAAAAAAAAACCCAAACAGATAAAAAGCAGCTAGCCTTAAAACTGGTGGATAGTCACGACCTTTTCAGATTTTTGAGGGAAGGATTTGAGCCTGCTGGTTTTTCTGTGTATGAATTTCTCTACTCTTGACAAGTATTTCCCCCCTGCCCCTTTAAAATCTGAATTAGAATAGCTGTGTTTTACAACACAAGCCCAAAATCCAGACATCAGAGGATGTGGCTAGCAGCAATAAACCCTTTGGCTCTTCACACAGAGCACAGCTGGCTGCAGGGCAGGAAGAAGAACAGAAGTAAGGCCATCGTGTCCTGTCACTGAAACAATCCCCTTGTCGGTTTTGCTCAGGCTCACAGAGCAAACAAGGTGGATTCGCTTGAGGTGACAACCTCATCATTCCCACAGAGAGCTCTGCACCTCCAAAATGTATTCTCCCCTTCTGCTACTCCAGGACAGCATAAAGAAAAAGGAAATTGCAAGCTCTTGTGGCTCCTCAGTCTCTGAGCACAACTTACGACTGAAACACATCTTGCAACTCAGTGTTGTTCTGCTCTCAGCAACATCATTTTAACATCATTTTCCACAGAGGGCTGGGACGAGAGATGCTCCAGCATCCCACAGAACTTACAAATATATTCCAAAGTATTTGGACTGAGTTTCTGCTGTCTAATTTAAAGAAAAAAAAAAGCTACAGTTGTTCTTTAAAAGAACCATCTGAACGTGAAACAACGATGCCGACATAAAATTATATAATAAAAATAAAATAAAAAACCCCACAAAATAAAAATAACATGAAAATAAAATTTAATATTTTAAAAATTAGAAGTAATTAAAAATAAAGAAAATATAATTTAAAAAGTAAAAATAATAAATAAATAAAATTCAAATATAAAGATAGAAGAAATTAAAATAAAAACAATTTTAAAAATTCAAAACAAAAAATTCCATGAAAAAATAAAACTCAAGAAAATAAAATAATCTGGGGGAAAAAAAAAATAAAAAATGCAGCTCTCCTCTCCGGCCACTGCCTAACACAGCTCCAGCAGTATCCTGCACTACGCAGGGATGGGGAAAACAAACCCAGTGCCTCCCAGACAAGAAGGTTTTTAGACAATTCCCAGTTTTGCCTGGAAACAAATTCTATTTGAGCAGGAAACTCACTTTGGATGAATATCCAAATGTGCCAAGGCAGGAAAGAACCTGCCCCTTGTGTCCAAGGAACAGCAATGAGGCCAGGATTGAAGTTTTCATGGGATTGGTGTCATTAAAAATGCAGTAAATTGAACTCTACAGAGAGATTCGTGATGGCAATTAAACACTCAGCAAGTTTTCCTGGGCATTTACAACATTCTGCAGATATGGTGCTCCACAATGCCGATTTACTGACACTCTTTTGGCAGATTTCCTCGGAAATGTGCCCTAAGATGTACAAAAATGTCAATTGGGATGGAAAATTGGCATTTGCCCTTTTGCCAAATATGCACTCACTCAAATCAGAGAGAGGAAAACCATGAAATAAAAGGAAGAACACCCAAATCCCAGCTTGCCTGGAAAACAAGCTCGGGAATTTCTAACATTCAAAACTTTAGGAACAGTGAGGAGGTTGGTGGAAGCTCATGGAAGGATGATTTAAAATCTACCTCCTCTGCTCTGATTTTAAAGGGAAGGGAGAACTAAACAGGTCAGCTTACACTTGTCCAAGAATTATCTGTATTTTGGGCGAGTAGCAATCCAAAGAAACTCCAGTCTTACTTGGATTTGACATCTGAAATGCTCGGCAGAGCGGGGAAGTTTCAGTGGAACGAGAGAGCCACAGTTGCTGGAAGAACAAAATTCAGTGGGGCAGAAGTCAGGAACTTTCTTTACAAATCCATGCAGGCGGAGGAGGAGGATGACACCAGGAACGCACTCCAGCTGAAGGCAAGGATTTAGTGGAAAAGGCAGGAAATCAAACGGACACTCGCTGGTTACACTCAAGCAATTATCCAGGAGTCAGAGAGAAAAGCGGGAAGCCTGGCCTGGGAAAAGGCCTTCGGGCAGCTTCACTTCCTAGTGGCTCTCTCCTTTTTTGCCAGCTCCCTGGAAGAGGAAAAACAACAGGAGTAAAGTTTCAAACCTGGGCAGGACGTCCTCGCTTCGGGCAGATGGAAACGCAGCTCCCCGGGAGCGAGTCCAGGCCATGCGCCGGGGAGCTCCGGGAATCTGGGATCGCCTGCATGATGGAAGGGCTGGAAAAGCACACCCAGCTGCCAGCTTTAGTGCCAGTACACAGCTGGGCCTGGGCTCAGGCTTAGAGCTGGGACTGCGCAACGCCCCAAAGCCGGCTTAGACACGCGGCATTACACCCAGCACCCAGCTCCAGGAGAAACTCGGCTGGGAGAAGTCCCCTGGATGCTCCCCCAGAATACTGACCTCAGCCTGCAGCTCCTCCAAAAGAGGAGAACCTACGGAAATCATCCCAAAATCCATGGATTTCCACTTCTTCAGAACCAAAGCGGCAGCAAAATGTGTCCAAACCGGACTGCAAACCAGCAGGTCTGAGGAGACATGGGGATTTATTCCAGAGGGGACACAAGGATCCCTCAGCCAGCCAGTATTTCCCTCGGGCTCTTCCCACTGCTCTCTGAGGACACAAGCACCACTTTTTCCTTGCTGTTCCCCTTTCCATCAATGCAAAGGGTTCTGTTCTCCACCGGCTCCACGGTCAGGAAGGAAAACGAAACATTACCTTGACACAGAGTGTCCAGGAGGGTGTGACTGAGGCAGGACCCCCAGCTCCCAATCCACCGCTGCTTCTGGATTTCTGAGCAGTTCCTTCCCAGCACCTTTCCCTGGCTGCCATGTCCACAGACACCTTCTCCACGCAGTTCAAAAAGCCACAGAAACACAAAGAAAGAAGATCAAAGGTCAATCCACGTGTTTCTAGGCTGGAGAGAAAGAGGGAGGTGTAATATCATCCATATTTAGTTTAGAAGAGTAGAGCAATTTTTTCATGAGCTTGAGTATCAGCAAAGGGCAGCAAAAGCTGATCAACTCCTTTATTAACTTATTAGCAGCAGAGAAATTAAGTTTTACATTTAGTTAAGATCAAGTTTTGCTGCTAAAAATTAAGGAGGTGCCATGTTGGTGTTAGTGCTTTTCAGAGGTTATTTGTACAATAAACCCATTCTTGAAGCAGCTTACTTTAAAATAAGACTTCTTCCAATACAGATGGCCAAAAAAGAGTCCCAAAATCAAGACAGAAGTCTCACAGCTATTAAAGAAAAAGCTGTCTTTGGTGCGTATAACTTGCCAGTCCCTCATGCTTTCAGTCCTTACCATTTCTTTTTACCAAGTCGATGATTGAAACCTTGTAGAAAGCTAAAAAAACCCCCAAAATCCAGGACAAAGCTACACATTGTCCCCAAGTATCCCCAGTGTGGAGCTGTGTCACCCCCAAGTGTTTGCTCCCTCAGCCCTGCCTGGAGGCTCCTGCTGCTCCCGGGGGCAGGGTTAGCAGAGGAATCGCTCGTTTGAAACCGTTTGTGTCTGTGGCCTGTACTGGAGGGCCAATACATGCAAACCCACAGAAACTATTGAAGCGTATCAAGGTTTCACAGAGGTGGTTTAAAGAATGACAGAAGGTTCAATCTCACCCTTTGCAGCACCTCTTGCAAGACACATAGCTTTGGCAAAATCCTCAAATGGCTGTTGAGAGTAAGAATCTGCCAATTCAATTAGCAACCCAGCCCGATGAGTCTTTCCAACCTTACAGTAAAATAAAGCAGCTCCCATCAGAACCTTTAGGAACATTTGTGGAGCGGTTCACCCGAGCTATCGAGTTACAGGTTAAGAATGAAGGAGCCCAGGAACAGGTCCTGGAGGACATGGCTCTGGCCCACCCACACAAACAGTGCAAGGCAGCTATCCTCAGCCTGTCCATAGAAGCGGCTCCAACTTGACGTGACATGCTCCAGGTGTGTGCCAGGAAGATTCCCTTCCGAAAAGCTCATCCAAACCACAGTTCCAGAGTCAAGCCGCCACTGCAGACGCCATGCTTCCTGTACCTGTGCCACGGCCACCGCCCACGAGAGGAACAACGTATCTCCTGTGCAATCAGGCTGGACATTGGCTATCTCAATGCCCTTTAAACAAGCAGTTTGTGGACTCTCGGAACAATGGGGGTGGGAGGTCTCAAAGGTCCAAAGGGAATTTCTCAAAAAAACTAGAAAATGCAAATGTTAAATGAAATAATCCTTGCTTTAACCAGTTCTGCCTTTCAGCAGAAGTCACCGGATATGATAGTAAAGGATCCAGCCACCAGAGAAACAAAACGTCCTCATGATCAAGTCACCTGGGGTCATGGGTACGCCTATGTGTCCACTGCCCCAGCTCCCAAGTGGGTGCCAGCTGAGTGGGTGAAAACTTTCATCCCGAAAGCTGCAAAACCACCTGCAGAGGGCCCACAAGTGACCAGTGCCACCAAAAGGAGGAGAAAGCACCCAACCTTCTCCTTCTAATTATCATTAGTCCTTAACAGCGGTTTTCTAAACAGTTTGCACCAAAAGTCATTTTTCTTTTGCAACTTTAAAGGTAACTCAAGGTCCAAACTCTGAGCAGCTCCCACCAACTGAGCCTTCCTCCTTCTTAATTTAATAAGAAAAGGGGAAATATCGTCATGCATTCATTGGGTTTATATTGCATCGGATTTGTAAGGTTTTTTCTGTCTGGCCTTGCCCAGCAGTGCCCATCTCCCCCACACTGAAATGGAACCTAACTCTCTTCCCCTGCCGCTTCTCCCTTATTGGGTGCTGCCTCTGGGCCCTGCCCCTTGGGGAAAAAGCCTCAACGAGGAAAGGGCCAGCTCTCTCTGGCATTGGCAGTCATCGGGAAAGGTTGCCAGCAAAGCAGGCAGGACTTGAGAATCCAAGCTGTAAAATCCCGCCTGGTGCCAGAGAGCAGACTCTTTCACTTTTGCCATCGGCGGTCGTTGAGCCTCGTGGGGAAATTCTACAATAGTTCAACCCTTCATCCTCCTGGCCTTCTCAGACTCAGGACCAATACTCCTCTACATCACATTTGAGGCCACCCACGTCCCGACCTTGAGCCTCATCACCCAATGAGGGAACCGGCCCGAACGACTAAATGCCAAGTGCCCAAAAATCCCCACCCAAAAATCCTGTCAAAGAAATGCCCCAAAAGACCCCCAAGCGCAACTACCAGAACCCTGCCACTCACCAAATTCAAACCAAAAAAGCCTTGATTGTAAGCTAGATATAAAAATTTTAGTATTTCTTATATTTATATTTTTCATTACCATTTCTGGTTTAGATCCATATCTAGGTAGATTAGAAATAATACACATAGCATGTCATAATATAGATTGTATTTATTTATATTGCTGATCTTTTTTGTATTTTACATTTCACTTTTTATTAATGACACTTTCCTAGTTTTGTATTGATTTTTAAAAATTTGTGTTTGTTTATATTTTAAGTGATACCAATTCATTAACCTAACACATCAGAACAACGATAATTAGAATTAAATTAGCCTGGTTTTCTAAAGGGTAAAGATTTCATTCTCATTAAAATAACATGGGCATCTTTTCTCTTTCTGTGGTTTGTTAGATAAACACAATCTAATTTTTCGTTGGTGTTGTTTCTCTGGAAAACCCGGCTGGAGGGAAAACCCGGACCGGATTCCTGGCAAAAACTGGAATGGATTCACCCAGCTGGAGGGAAAACCCGGACTGGATTCCGGGCAAAAACTGGAATGGATTCGCCCGGTTGGAGCGAAAACCCGGACCGGATTCCTGGCAAAAACTGGAATGGATTCGCCTGGTTGGAGCAAAAACCCGGACCGGATTCCGGGCAAAAACTGGAATGGATTCACCCGGTTGGAGCGAAAACCCGGACCGGATTCCGGGCAAAAACTGGAATGGATTCACCCGGTTGGAGCGAAAACCCGGACCGGATTCCGGGCAAACTGGAATGGATTCGCCCGGTTGGAGCGAAAGCCTGGACTGGATAATCCCTGGAAAACTGGAATGGATTCACCTGGTTGTATTTCCCTAATTTAACTTTCCAAAAAGTACCAGACAACTTCCATCTCATCTTGAGCCACATGCCTTTCTTTGGAGCCCTCAATACCTCTCAGCATTCACATGCTACTGCTCCCCTGGTAACACACCAAGCCCCTCACTGCTTAAACCAGGGTCCCCCCAAATGCAAGGCATGTGCCAGCCTTTCCAGCGCCAGCACTGCTGAGCTGCTGTTCTTGGGGTGCTGGAGGAAGAGGAAGGCAGCCAGCAGGCACAGCTCGGCAGGACCACACACTCCAGCTTCTACAGCAGTGGTGCTCCAGCAAGCAGCAGGTGCTGAGCTTCTGTGGGATTTGGAGCTGCAGAGCTGCCCTGCCTGTCCTGCCTGTCCTGCAAGCATTCTCAAAGCAGAGTCTGCAGGCTGTAAAACACACCTGCGTGGTTATGGTACTCTCTGGTAGCTCACAGCTCACACCTGGGACACGGTGGCAGACGCTGGTATAGAGCTGTTGGCTGAGCTACAAAGCCCAGATATCCACTCCACCAGAAAAATCTCCTCCAGTGTAAGCACCAAACACAAGAAGCAGAACTGCTGCCCTTTCCAGAGCATGGGAATAATCATTTTAATCAGAAAAGCATCATTTGGATTAGGAATGAAGGTTCAGTGAGTGCAGGGACACCCAGGCAGTTTCTGGGGAGCAGCTGATGCACCCTTGTCCATGTTCTCACAGTTACAGGGGTGTGTAGATTACAGAGCTGTTACCTGGATGTCTTACACCTTCAAACTGGCTTTTCCCCTGCTTTCCCAAAAAGGTTCTGCTGTTAAGTGTGTGTTGGAGTCCAGGGCATTCCTTTGGCTGCCCTGGAGGGTCAGGGACCTGGGCAGGGGGCTCTGGGACCCCAGCCCAGGGCTCAGAGGGACACTGGCTTTGATCTCAGTCCATGGGAAAAACTTCCTAAACTGAGAGAGGGTTTGCAGACCACGGGAGTGTGAAAAATAGTAGTTTAGTTTATCACAGAGTGAAAAAACTGTAATTTTAGGTTCATAGCATTGGAGTGAATGGGGACAAGATGGAGAATCTGGGGCGTTGTCTCCTTCTTCTTCCTTCTTTCCTCACTCCATTTCTGCTATGACGTGGGCGCAAAGTAGTTAGTGAGGATTGGGTCAGTGTATAGATGACCTTTTTAGTAATAGTGATAGACATTGGTAAGAAATAGTAAGTAACGAACACGTAGTAATAAGTATAAAAGATAAGGAGAGCCCCAGGTCGGGGGGAGACGTGAGAAGTTCATGCAGCTGCAAACATCTTGTTGGACTGCGAGAAATTTGTAAGATAAGAAAAAATAAATGCAACCTTGAAAAAACTAAACCTGAAGACTCCGTCTCTTCCTTCGGCTTGGGTCGGAGCTGTGCAGGGGGAAAAAAGACCCTGAAATCACCTGAATGTTGGGGAAGCTCCCCGTCATCTGGTGTCCCTGGTCGGGCAGAAACATCTGACATCCCTGCATGAGAAGAAGCACCTGGAGTCTCTGAGTGAGTGGGCAGAAACATCTGGGATCCCTGACTGGCACTCCTGAAAAGGAGCACCGAAAAGGGTCACGAAACCTCTGCAGAAACCTCAAAAGCTCCCAGAACATCAAACTGCCAGGCCGACAACTCCGGAGAAGAAAAACACCTGTTTGGCCAAAAGAAGAACACCTCCATTCCACTTTGTCCCAGACAACGGTTTTCCAGGGCCCGGGAACCTGTCATCCTGAGATCTGCTGGACAGACATCAGGACATCTCTGAGACGAACTGGACCAGAGCTGCAGCAAACCTTTGGATTGGTAAGACCAGTGAGATTCAGAATACACCACACCCATGGGGGGAACAACATCACAAGAGAGAATTATTATATTAGAACAGTTAAAAGAACTAGTATCAAAATACAATATAGCGCTGAAAGATAAGGAGCTCCAAGGCCTAATGTTATGGGTCAAAGGTAATTATTCACAGTGTGAGACAGAGTTGGTTTTCGAGCCAGGTTTTTGGCAGGAAGTGAACAGAAAACTTTATGATAATGCCACAAGAAAAGATAAAATTGCCGCAAAACTTTTGTCGGCAGGGAGAATTATGTTAGAAGTTATAACAGAATATAGCAGGGAATCGTCCGGGGTTGGACACCTGCCAAGCAAGCGAAGGGAGGTTAGCACAGAGGCAGAACAGATAGCCATGCTAACTCCAAGGTTAACATATCCCCCAGGGGAAAGAGAAGGGGGAGGGGAAAGAACAAACGTATCTCAAGGTCCAACAAAAAGCCCGTCAAAAGCCCAAAAATTGGTTTCAGGACAAATGAAACTTCTGGTCCATCCAAGAGAGCAGGATGATTTGGACATGCTTTTCTTTGAAGCAGTCCCAGAACAAACCCCATATTTGCACACAGAAGGGGAGGGAAGAAGCCCACCACGAAGTCCTTTCATGCCTCCACAATCACCGCGTAGACAAACCCCTCAGTTGCCATTGCTCCTTTCCCTTCCCGTGGAAAAACCGGGCGCAGGTGGAGAGGACGGGGGGGCGAAAGAGCAGGGGCGGGCACCATCAGAATCACGGAGAGGGGGCAAGGCTGCGCGGGAAAGCGAGGTGGCGCGGGGAACCGAGGCGGCGGGACGCAACGGAGCGCGATTGAAAAGCATGTCGGGAGACAGAGGCGCGGATCGCGGGGAAAAGTCCGCGGGGGATGAGACTGCGGCGGAGGGGGGTTCGAGAATCGGGACTGTGGCTCAGCGCACGCTGATGACGCAAGCTACGGGAAGCGACGCGGCACAAAATATCGCGACGCGAAGCGCTGAGGGGGAAAAGCCGATTCCGGAAGTGTCGAGCCAAATACTACACACCCCAGAAATCCTTGCGGCCGGCCCAGGCGCAGGCGCGACAGGGGCAGGGCAAAGCCCGAGGCGCGTTCCTCTGCGGGGAGGGGCTAATTCCGATGACGAAAGAGACAGGGCGGACCTTGAACGTGAGATAGGGCGGGGTATACCGCCGGAGGCCGTCGGGCCCGGAGAGGCAGGGGCGGGGTGGACAGAGACGGAGCGGGCAGGGACGGGGCGTGGCCGAGGTGGGGAGAGTCTCGAGGGTACCACCCCCAGGCAGCGGGAGCTGAGGGGTCCGACCGTGTCCACAGGCAGCGATGACTCGGAGCCGCCTGCGTGCGGTGATTCAGAGACAGCTGCTGAATTGTTACGGATGGGTGCGCATCCGAAAATATCTCAGATTTTACAGGCTTTTCCAGAACTTAAAAGATAATTCAGATCTCCGAGTCCGCAGAGAACAGCTGCCAGCGTGCCGACGTCACCGAGGGGTGGGGCAGAGAGGCAGCGAGCATGGAGATCATCAGTCGCATCGACTGAAGCATTGGTTTGGGGGGACACGCCCACATTGCATCGTTTTTTTCCAGTTTCATATAAAAAATCAACTTCTTCAGAACAGCGATTCAAACAAAAGCCGAGAGAACCTTTGCCGATGGTGAGGGATGATGATGATGATGCTGATGAGGACCAGGAGATGTCAATCACAGATGAAGATATAATCAGAATCACAGCATCAGAGGGGATTCCTGCTGGAAAATAGAAGGCACTTGAGTTCACACGGCAAGCTTCATCGTTTTTGTTATCTGAGGACTTTATGGACAAGTTTTTTTCGCAAATTTACTGAAAGAGCTTCAGCATTTCGCCACGATCCCACATCTTCTTTCTCTCAAATTTTTCCTTCAGGGATAGATGCTTCAGAAAAATTTGAGGATGTTCAGCAAATCCTGATTCCTCTCCAAAGAGAGAGAGAAAGAGAAAAAGAAAGGGAGAAAGAGAAAGAGAGAGAGAGAGAGAGAGAGAGAGAAAGAAAGGGAGAAAGAAAAGAAGAAGGAAGAAGAGAGAGAAAGGGAAGCGAAGAAAGAAACAAAACCTGAGGAGGTGAAGCCTCCAAAACAAGTGAATTCAAGGAGAGATGAAGCAGCAAAGGAGACAATTTCAGAAGCAGATACCGCACAGGCTTCTGCCAAACCAGAATTCCGTCCAACAGACTAGACAGACATAAAAAAATATGCATTGAAAGAGGATACACTTTCAATGGGTTCAAAGGGCATGGCTATGCCAGTGACATATGATGCACAAGATGCAAACCCAAGATGGGAGAAGTTGGATCGAGATGTCATCAAGGATCTGATGAAAGCAGTTCATGATAATGGATTTGGGTCTCCATACTTCAAACAGCTTTTGAAAGGGACATTTAATATATATGATTTAACACCATATGACCTCCGATCTCTTGCTTCAATAATCCTGACCGACGCACAATTCATCATCTGGGAAGCAAAATGGAGAAAAATTTTAAATGATTACAGAATCAAATACCAAGGAGGAGCAAATGCAGGCTTCACAGTAGCACAGTTAGCCAGTTATCCACCACTTGACAGTGCAGCTCGTCAAGCCAGGTTTCTTCCTCAAGACGTGTTAACAGACATCAAGGATGCAGCCAGAAAGGCAATAGTGCAAGTTTCACCAACAGGAGTCACAGAAAGTATTTTTACAAAAGTGAGGCAAGGTCCTTCAGAATCCTTCAGTTCATTCATCGATCGTCTCACACAAGCAGTGGACAGGCAAGTTACAGATGAAGCAGTGAAGTCACATTTGATTCGGTGTCTTGCATTTGCAAATGCCTACCCAGAATGCAAGCGCGTCATCAGTGCAATGCCAGGCCAACCCACCATGGCAAAAATTCTAGAGGCATGCAGCAAGGTGGGGACACCACAGCACGTTGCAACAATTTTGGGAGATCAAATGGAAAAAGCTGTCAAAGACGCATTTGCAAATTTTCAACAAAGACAGTGTTACAAGTGTGGCAGACCAAAGCATTTCAAGAAGGACTGCCCACAAGTCACAAACAATGCAAATTCAACAGATCATTGTCCAGCATGCAGGAGAGGGAATTATCACCCTGCAAAAAATAATGCAAATGGAAGAACTCAGTCGGGAAACTCCAGAAAGAGCGCGAATCATCAATGCGCGATGACACAAGTGATAGCGATAGTGCAAGAGCAGGTTCCGCAAGGGAGACAATCATCGGGGAACAACAATCCAGCGCCCTCAGCAGGACAATTTGTAGGATCCCCAGTGATCCAGAGTTACTCCCACCAAGAGCACAATGTGACTTAGCAACTTCCAAAGTTATATGTTTTTTAGATGACAATTTTGCAGTGATACCCACTGGTGACACTGGAGCCTCGTGGAAGAGACAGGACTTTCTAATTATAGGTAAAGACAGAAGCAGTGTTTTGGGACTTGTTATTTACCCTTCTGTCATTTC
>JAIXNV010000340.1:5954-20396 GCA_020917445.1 Riparia riparia
ACACAAGGACCTATGGAAGCTGTAGGGACCTGTGGAAGCTGTGGGGATCTATGGAAGCTGTAGGGACCTGTGGAAGCTGTGGGGATCTATGGAAGGTGTGGGGACACAAAGGGACATGTGGAAGCTCTGGGGACACGGAGGGACCTATGGAAGCTGTAGGGATATGCGGAAGCCGCAAGAACCTCTGGGGACCGTAAAGGAATACAGAGATCTGGGAAACATGGGGACATGCGGGAGCCATGGGAAGCTGTGGTGACACCAGGGACTGCAGGAATATGTGGAAGCCATGGGGACACACAGGGAGCCGTGGGGACCCGTGGGAGCCATGGGGACGCGTGAGGGCTGTGGGGACACAGAGGGACCGGGGGAGACTACGGGGAGCCGCAGGAACACACAGCCGGGACGGGGGCAATGCCGGAGGCCGGGAAAGCGGGGGATGGAGGCGGGGAACGAGAATGAGGAATGATGGAGGCGGGGAACGGGAATGAGGCGGGCGGAGGACGGGAATGAGGCGGGCGGAGGATGGGAATGAGGCGGGCGGGCCCCGCTCCCGGCACCGCCTCCCCTCCTCAGCTGAGGGCGATGGAGGGCGGCGAGACTCCCGCTGAGCCCGGCTCGGGTGGGTCTCGATTGCCCCTCCGAAAACCCTTCGGCGGTGCGGCTTTTCCTTCGTAAACTGGCGGTTTTCCTCGCAGGGCCTGGCAGGCGATTCCCGGTGGCGGCGGTGGATGAGATCCTGAGGGATGTGGTGGGCAGCGCCCTGAGGGAGCGGCGCTACGAGCCGGGGCCGTGCCGGGAGGCAGCCAAGGACATCGCTGAGGTGGGACGGGACATTTGTCCTCCTGCCCCCTTGGGGTTCCCTCAAATATCCCCCCAAAATACCGGTAAAGTGTAAGATAAAGGCTGGAGGCGGCTGGGGTTGCTCAGACGGGGGGTACCGACCTGTACGAGTTAATTAAATTGATTTACGGACTGGTTTGGGTGGAAGCTCATAAAGCCCAGCCATCCTCTCTCCTTCCGTGGCAGGGACAGCTCCCACTGCCCCAGGCTACTCCAGCTCCAATGTCCAACCTGGTCTGGGGCACTGCCAGGGATCCAGGGGCAGCCACAGCTGCTCTGGGCACCCTGTGCCAGGGAATGCCACCCTCAGACAGGAATTCCTGATTCCCAATCTCCCATCCATCCCTGCCCTCTGGCAGTTTAATACCGTTCCCACTTGCCCTGTTTCTAGAAAAACTGATGCCTTGGGAAGGCTGACCTGAAACAGAGACTGGACAGAGCTGGAGAATAGAGTAGGTGTTTGTTAGAAGGTGTTTAGGATACACCTTGGGCAGGGCAAGAGCCTGGCCAGGGATACACCCAAGGTGGACACAAAATGGCTGGCTGGTCATGAGGTGTCTTTTATAAGTTTTGATCCGTTTGCACTTTGGGGTTTAATTGTCCCATCCCAGCTCCAGGCTGTGAGCTCCCATCCTTCTCGTTCCTCCCTCCAGCCACCCTTGTTTGTGCTTTGGGGCTGGAAGTTGTCCTCGGTGTGCAGCAGGAGCAGGATTTGTTTTGTGTGGCTGCTGTGTGCAGAGAGCTGAGTGACGCTGAGTGTGAGCTCAGAGCTGCTCCTGGGCAGCACAGAACATGGAACACAGCGAAGAGAAAACTTAAGGCATCAGTGCTATAAATCCATCCCCACCTTTTGAACATGTACGGACCAAATTTGTTTCTCCCTGCAGGTTGTTAAGGCGCGGGTGAAAGCGCTGGCGGTGCCCAGGTACAAGATCGTGGTGGTGGCACACGTTGGGCAGCTGGGTGGGCAGAGCCTGCAGATGGGCAGCAGGTGCCTCTGGGATCCCCAGAGTGACACGTTCTCCTCGTACATCTTCAAGAACGCCTCGCTGTTTGCTGTGACAAATGTCTATGGCGTGTATTTGGAGTAGGGAGGTGGCGCAGTTTAGCAGCAGGAGAAACAAAGATTCAGCCTAACTCTTCCTGTCTCTGTAGTTGAAAATATCCGTGAAGGACCAAGGTACTCTCACCTGCTTTGAAATGTGAGCCCTTGGGTGAATGGAATAAGGGTCTTTCCCAGAGTTTTCTCTGGGAAGTGGCTTTCTGTAACACAGTTTTGCAGCTGATTGCTGCTTTCAGAACTTTCCCTGGAGGGGAAATATTCCCTGTAAGTAATGTTTTCCCTGTTCTCCTCCAGGGAACATTGCTGGAGGCATTGGGAGTAGGAAGCAGCCCATGGGTTTTGCCTGCCTGGTTTTGGGGCTGGTGCTGATGGTTCTAAGTCTCTCCTGTTGCAGCCATTCCTCACTGAGGTGTGCTCTGGCTGACCTTGCTCTGAATCTGCAAGCAGACTTTTTGCTGCCCCTGTTTCCCAGCTGAAATCTGCTGTTAGGTTTCCCTGAGTCAGAGAACAGATCTATCACAAATTGCTTCTTTTATTACGTTTTAAGGTGCAAAGCCGAAACCAGAACAGTAGTTAGTCGGGAAGAAACACTTCACGTACTCACGACTAAAAGCTTAACTCTAACCCACTGTAAACACTGTGAAAAGCAGACAACCTTTAGCCACTTTCTGCTGTGCACTGTTTAACACCCAAAAGCTACAATTAAAGAACACAGCTGCGAGAATCGTGGTTTGTGTCATGATTCTTTTAATCCCCGGGCGCTGTGGCGCCGAGCTGTTGCGTTTCAGCAGAGTGAGCTGATCTCCCTCCTGCTGCAGCCCACGTTGCAGCAGGATGTGGCGAGCAGGTCGGCCGCCTCACGCTTGCTCGGCGCAGAAACTTTGCTGGCGCTTCGCGAGTCTCGCTGGGGTTTGACGTGCCGGGGTTCTTCGCTGTGGATGCACAGCCTGGGCTCTGGGTGTGAGGAGAAGTCAGCCTCACCCTCGTCCTGCTGTGGGAAATGATGGGGGTTTTCACTCTCTGTGGCGGGAAAACGAGAAGCTGAAAGTTAAAAGTCATGGCAAGATGAGTAGTTTATGGTTTTTATCTTCACTAGAAGGACAGACCAAGCTGCAGCCAGGGAGCTGAGTGTCACCCTCTGGTATGAGCGCCTCATCAGGGACTCCTCACTGCGAGGAGCAATCTGTGATCAGCATGGTAGAACTGAGTGGTTCAGGGGTTTGCTTTGAGGAGTGTCCTGTGCTGCCTTGAGTCTTACACTGATATATTTGCTTCTGCAGGAAAAACTGTGATTTGATGTGTCAGAGGCTCTTGACCAGCTGGACCTGGGGAGGGGGTGTTCTTCAATTGCAGGTGTGGCATTAAGGCATCAGCTACCCCAAATTTCTGGGTGTTCCCACAGAAAATACGATCCAGCTGCAGCTGGAACACCTCAGCACAGCTGGGCCTTGAGCAGTCTGTAAAGGTGGAGTAGTTCTCGCTTTTTAAAAGCAAGGTTCTTCAGCAGATTTTGGGGAGGGCGTTGCCCATGTTACCACTTTTGTATTTGTTTTAAGCTGCGGAGAATTTTGAAAATTAAAGCTGCAAGAGAATTTTCCAAAAACGCAGCTGTAGGAAGTGCAGAAAGCCTCCGTTGCTGTCATCTGCCTCAGTTATTTTCTTGTTCTCTGTTGATTTTAATCTGTCAGAGTACAGCTTTCTAGCTGTGCATGTAACGGTTGAATTTTCTGACTATCAAATCAAATCAAAATTTTCTGAGTATCGAGAAATGTGCAAGTAAGTATAAATGTACACAAAAGCATGTGGAGGTGCTTAAATTGCAGAGTAGGTATTCAACATGCTTGAATTACAAAGTTTTATAAAGTTTCTGTTTTCTAGTGGGGAAAGTGGAGACCACAGTAAGACACTTGCACCGACTTCAGCAAGACTTGTCGCTGTCACTCGAAACGTGATGGCAGAGAGATTTTCAGTGGCAGCCTCGCCTCGAATCCTGTTCCTCAGGTGAGCTGGGAAAATCTTGGCCTAAACCATTTTTCTTTAGCAAAACAGCTCAGGAAGCTGAGGCAGCCAAGCTGGGAGGAGAGGGAACACGAGGAGTTGCAGCTGCTTCCCAGCGCAGCCCGTGCTGCAGGGATTGCAGGGGATGTGCAGCCTCCCAGTGCCCCTGGATGCCCCTGGATGCCCCTGGATGCCCCTGGATGCCCCTGGATGCCCCTGGATGCCCCTGGGTGCCCCTGGGTGCCCCTGGATGCCCGTGGTGCAGGTGCAGCAGGCAGGGCAGAGCTGAACGAAGTGGTACTCACCCTGCAGGTGGTGGTGCTCGGTGAGGTGCCTCCTCCAGCGCGAGCCGCCGCAGGTGAACACCACGGCCCTGATGAAATCTCTCCCGCAGAGCCTCACCGTGTTCCCTTCCCCTTCCCCTCCCCGTGCCAGGAGCAGGAGAGCGAGGCAGCCCAGAGCCAGCACCGTGCCCCTCATGCTTCCCAGCTGGGTGTGGGCAGGGCAGAAGGGATGCCGTGGGGAATTCTGCTGGAGCGTTCCCATTTATACCGGCGGTCTGTCCACTCCGCTGAGTAACAGCTCGCTCCGAGCGTGGCAATGTTTGCTAAAAAAACAAATAAACTGCTTGTTTCCGGTCATGTTTCAAGTGCTTCGGGATCTCGGTCAGGTATTAAAGATTGGTGAAGTCTGCTTTTCTGGGAACACCCGAGGTGTGACGGTTTATGGGCTATGGCTTAGGTGGATGCAGTTAATGTGTGTTCAGCCAGAACAGAAGGGTGTTTATGACGTGGTTTGTACTTAATGGGTTTGGTGTCTGTGCTCCACACGCAGCCCGATGCCCAGTCCCGGCTGGGGCCTTTTGGTGTTGGTGATCCCAGAGACAAATGGAATTAACTGCATGGAAACTTGAAATTCCCTCTAAAAACGGAATTAACTCCTTCCCGTGACGTCTGTATTGTGCACCTCTTCATTCCCCCGCCTTGTTTACTGTGGGGAGAACCCTGCCAGTGCCAAGCAGTGCTGAGAAAATCCACTCCAGAGGGGGTTTGTGGCATATATTGGTACCCCAGGCAGGATTCCCGGTGTGCCGGGAGACAGGACATGATCCTGCAGCACAAAGTCTCTGCTCTGGGAGCAGAGGTTGGTTCCCAGTTATTGGTTCCTAATCTTGGCTTCAGTGTATTTATGTTTCTATAAAAAAAAATAATCCTTGCAATAAAATGCCTCTTGGAGGAAATTTCTCAATTATACGGTCAGAAATTCCACGTTTAAGGACAAAATCCATGAGGAACTTTGGAGATGCTGAGCCCTTCCTAGCACCACGAGGATTTTTCCAGCCCCATAATGTCACAGGTAATTAATTTTCACTGTCTGCAGGGTGGGTTATGATGTGGTATGGAAAGCTTGTTTTTTAGCAGTAAGCAAACAGTCGTGGGCATGAATGGAAAATACAGGTGTATTTTGGTCAGCTTTATAATAATGATTAACAAATGATTCACCTTAACGAGAGTGTTTCTTTGAAAAGCACCAAGATGAATTTTATGTCAGGGGGAAGTTTGCATGTCCCCTGTTAGATGAGCAGCGCACAGAAGGGAGTGGATGTTAATGCAGCACAAATGAGCCTTAATTCGGTGATGTGTGTTTGAGTGCTGGGTGTTTATTGGCAGGATAATGAGAGAGGCTGGATGTTCTGGATCTATAAAATACATGTTTCCATACGTAATGTGCTCAGCAGCAGGGCTACAGCTCGTGCTTAATCACTCCTCTGGAGATGCTCCCTGTTTCCTGTGGAAATGCTTTCCAGGAAATGCCTGGAAATCCTCCAGCTGGGTGGGTTTTTGTGTTTCTTCTGCTCTGCCCCCACAAAAAGCCAGCCTAGGCAGCCAAACACTGCCTGCTTTCAACCCAAGGAGAAAAGACCTTGGGGGAAAAAGCAGGAAGGGATAAAGGTCCAAGGAGAAAAGACTACAGAGGCCTTTCCATGATCAGGATTCTTCTGGAGAAGGCCATCCATGTATGAGCACTGACGGTGCAAGGAGGGGAGTTCCAGGAGGAAACTGAGGGCATTTGAAAGAAGTTTCTGAGCAGTGTGGCTTCAAAGAGAAACTTTATTGATTCAAAAAGGATAAGCAGCTTGTGTTCATACTACAGCGAGGGTTTCCTGAAGGAGAGGGGACATCCACTACTGCTGAACAGCTCCAGCAGGAGCAACAATGTCACGCAAGGAACCAACCTGGAAAACGAGGAAAAAAAGAGCTGATTCTTCTTTGGAATTCTGTTAACGCTGGAAAATAGCACTTTTTGGCAGGCCAGCTCAGGTTGCATTTGTGCTGTCGTACTTGGCAGCGTGCAAACCTTTCTCTTGTTTACAAAGGAAATGAATTTCCAGCGGTGTGGCAGCAGAAGAGCAGGACCCCACCACCTTTTGTCCTGGCGCTGGGAATGGCCATCCCACCCCTTCCAGTATTCCCCAGCTGGCTGTTTCCCGGAATTGCCCTGCTGAGGAAGGAGCCCAGCCGTACCTGGGCGGTGCTGGGGACAGCCAGGCCCTGCAGCTGCCACACGCCCACCTGGCCACCGCTGTCCCCCAGGAGCAGGCACTCGGCGTTGCTGGCAAACAGCAGCGAGCTGAGGTTCCCTTCGGGGCTGGCAGCACACGAGAGCACGGGGTTGAAGCTGCAACCCAAGAATTAATTCATGGGTACCGTGCAATGATCAGCCGAAAAGCTGCACGTTTTCACTTCCTGAGTTCTAGGTTATCTCAAAAGTTGGGTGGTGGTGAGGCAGTGTTTGGTTTGGGCTCTGCCAGAAGAAAAATCCCAGCTGTTGTTAAGGAGGAAATCCTGCTTGCCTAAAATCTGTGCTAACCTGGAGAGTGGCGGTTCGTGTTTTTATTAGATGAATGATTTGCAGGATGTGGCAGGGCTCTGGATCCACCAGGGCTTCACACAGTCAGTAACACAAAACCCAGAGCAACTGGACAAGGTCACAGATAACTGAACCGTCTTAACTTCAGACCGTCTAATCTTTACCAAAGTAGCTCAGTTTTGGTATTTTCTCTCCTAACTCTGCCACAATTTCTGCAGAAAAAGGGCAGTTTTACACTTTGTCAGCTCCATGAGGCATCCAGCTCCTTCTCTTCTAACCCCAAATCTCTGATGACCACCATCTGCTTTTACAGAGCATTTCAAAACTCGACGCGGAGCTGTAACGATCTGATGAAAACACTGATGAGGGAACAACGTGTGACAAACAAATTTCAGACTCTTCCTCGAGGAGAGTCGCTACTCACATGCTGACAGTCAGGTCCCAAATCTCCACCCTCCTCTCATTCACTGCTGCGAAGATGAAGGCTGATTTTGGAGCCCACTTGATGTCATGAACAAAAGCTGGGACAGAAGTGAAGGTTAAGAGGGGGGTGTGGGAATCCCGGTGCCACAAAAGGATGCTCCAGTCTGCAGAGCAGCTGAGGAACATGTCCGTGCTGGAGGGGTTCCAGGAGACTTTGTACACAGGGCCCTGCTTGGAGAGAAAGAAAACAGAACTTGGTGTTGCTGTAGAGCTTCAGAATGCATTCCAGAGCTACCCAGCCTTCCTCCCACAGGTAAGAATATTTAACTCTACAGGACAATCAGATTTCTGATTGCTGCCTTAAAATAAAGCCAGAACTAAAACTTTAAACCAGTTTATAGTATCAGTTTTAATAAAAACTTTTAAAAATCCTGACAGCGTAGAAAGTAATCCTGTAAGACTGTGATGCTTTATGCGATGGGAATTCATTCCCAATGTAAGAGAAGAAATTTAGGTTTCTTTTGTTGCAGATGGTCACTCAATACAGGCAAAGGAAGTGATACATTACTGAGTTGAGCAGTTCCTGCTGTCCTTGTTTCCAGTGCATCACTCACCTTATGGCCTCTGTATGTCCCCAGAATCGGCTCCTTGCCCGAGCAAGAGCAGCAGTGGATGTGGCCCTCTTCTGTTCCAGCAAGAAAAATATCAGGATCCTGAAAGAAAGAGAAAAGTAGCCTAGGCTGGATGAATTTATCACTCCTGCAGAAAGCACCGAGGGCTGGATGAGCTCAGAGCCAAGGATGAGCTCCTGGGAGCGGGGGTAAAGTGGAACCACAACGCTGCACATTTCCTGGCTGCGTTCTCCAACAGTGCTCAACATGCTGGGGTTTGACTCCTAAAAATCTTGGATTTTCAGCAATCCGTGTGGAAAACGCATGAATCCTTCGAGGGCGGTGTGGAGGAAGTACTCAGCTGGACGAAGAGAAGCTCAGCTGAGTCCTGGATGTGGGAGGTGTTGAACAAATTCTGCCAGGGAGAACAGAGGGGAACAGTCCAAGGAAATGTGAGTGACGTGTCTGGGAGGACAGGGCTTCTTTTAGCATTTCACCCATTTGGGGTAAATCTTAGGAGCTGGAAAGCGATTTATTTCAAAATTAATACGCTTTAAATAGCAGTGCCAAGTCCCTGGCTAGTTCCCATCAGAGCAGCTCCAGCTGAGCATCCCACCTCTACTGCAGTTTTCCAATACTTCAGCCAGGATGGGCTTTCTTTGCCTACCTCTGGATGGAAGTCAAAGCACATTCCAGCTGCCTGTTGGGATATGGGAGCTTCACTCTTCCTTTCTCTCTCACCTGGTAATTTTCTCTTCTCACTTTCTGCTCTCTTGATTTTCATCACATCTGTGCAAAGAGCAGGAGGTTTGGTCAAACAGTGTGAGGGGCTGGTGCTGCTTTGGGATGCCCAGCAGCTCTGGAATGCTTTGTGGGATAACTGGTGTAAAGAAGCTCAGCTGGGATCGAAGGGAGCAGTTCCAGGTGCTCACCAGAGCAATCCAGCCTCTGCTGAATGAACCACTGGGTCATTCGCCCATCTCCTGAGATACACACCAGTCTCTCTTTTTTGTCACCTCTGTCCTGTTCCACCCATCTCAGCTGCCACACAGGACCTTTGTGTTTATTTAGGGATGCACTGGAACAGAAAAAATCATAGATGAGCAAAGACAAGTCAGCACGTTAATTAATAATTAAGCTTCCACTTCGTAATGAGTGTTAAGTCTTGTAACAGAAATGTTTTGCTTTTCTTTTTTAAAAAAAGGGTCTGAGCATTGGTTGTTTTCTCCAGGAAAATGTTTCCTTCATTAAACATGTTTGATAATTAATTTCAGGGCACTGTTTGGACCATGAAATCTGTCTGCACCGTGCAGCAGAGTGCCTGAGACCTGTGGAGGTTGCCCTTAGGGTGGGTGCTTCCCTCATCATCCCTTCTCCAATTTTCTTCTTAATTCCTGCTCACCCCCCACCTATTCTGATATTCTCTCCACTTTTTGCAAGAGGGAGCAGAGAGAAAGCACCAAAAGCTACCACTGGTCTCCCATAAGGATTTATTATCCAGGGCTGGATTGTCCTGGTGTAAATGATAGGTGGGGGGAAATAGCTGCAATTCCTTAAAGGTGAGGGAATGGCACTGCTCTGGATCCCTGGGCACTGGGAATCGCAGAGTTCCTGTGCTGCCAGGCTCCGAGCCCCCAGCAAACACTGCACTGACCTGAGCCCGTGGAACAGCTCCCAAAATGGAGTGACAGCGCTGGGATTGTGGCTGTGGGGTTTGGAGAGAAGTGTGTGACAGCACAGGGGGCAAAACTCAGAGCTGAAGGGTTTAGAATGCAGGAATAGAGAGAAAGCAGGATGGAGGATTTAGGGCAGAGGCTGAGTCCTTCTTTTTCACCTTCTTCTCCATGGCTCTGGGTGGGTATTTGTAATTGGAGAGAAAAGTCCACATTGCAGACCACAGGTGTTTGGTTATTGGGTTAAAAATAAAAACAATTCAGGTGTCATTTCATAATTGGACAGCTTGTTCTTAAAAAGCCTTGTAGAGAGGCAGAGCCATTTCCACTTTGTTAGCCTGAACTCACAACTAGCGACACTGTAACACAGATAAGAATTAATAAACATCCGGACACAAAACACCATCTCTGGTGCAATGAACCCCGACTGTGACAGCAAAAGAAGACAAAAGGCCCCGTGGCCCTTTCCCGGGTTTGCCTGCCCAGCTCCCAGCCTGACCTGCTGTCCAGCAGCGCGGCGGCGCCGCGGCTCCCCACGTCGTAGATGGCCACGCATCCATTGGCCATCCCAACCGCCAAGAGATTTGGCCTCGCCAGGGAAAAGTCCACGGCGGTGACGCCGTGCTCGCAGCGGAAAACGCGCTCTGGCCACTGCCCAGGAGAGAAATACAGCAAAGCCGTGAGTTGGGCTTTTGTTTACTCTCTTTTCTTAATGCTGGGTGCTAAATGTCTGCTGGGAAACTCAAGTGATGGTGGCCACAGTGAGCAGAAATGATTCTCTGTTCTGGCTCCGTGTATTTCTTGCTACAGCTGATAAAATTAGGAAAAAGATAAAGGTTGTGCAGAAATATGAAACTGGAAAAAAGGTAGGGCTCCTCCAAACCAAATACCTAAAAATGTCCATGGTAACAGCAGGGAATCGTGAGAATATTTGATGTGGTAAAGATGCATCAAAGATTTGACTCTGCCTGGTTTAAGTTACTCTAGTACAGTTTTGGCCAAGAGAAGTTTGTAGTGAAATGTTGTAATTTATGGCAATCAGAATTTCTTTTTTTTTTACTGATTTTTGTTCCTTTCGTTCCTACAACCGAACTGAGATTTGCAAATATTTTTTTAATGCCTGTTTTTAAAAGGATCCCTTTTCAGATGGATCTGCAGAGGTGTAAATGTTACACCTATGAAATCTCCTTTTTTTATTGACAGCGCTGTGAGAAGTTAGAGTAAATAATTGTAGTTAAAAGGGAAATAAAGCAGAATTGCCCAGAGAAAAACAGATTGCAAAGCAAACAAAGGGGCTCGTTACCATGGGGTTCTTCAGTGACCAGCAGCAAGCCAGGCCTTTCTTCTGATCCTGAGAAACAAGCTCTCTGTAACCAACTGCTAAGAGATCCTGCAAGCACAGAGCAACAGCAATGCCTCAGTTCCACTTGAAGCTCAGCAGGATCTCTCCAAAGGCACCTTTGTGCCAAGGCAAAGTCTGGAATAACAAAGCTTCTGCCCTGTGCAGGGAGGAACAGGAGATAATTGTTCTATAATCATATTTTAATGTGCATTATTTAATGGGGTGCAGAAGGATACTTCTCATTCTCCCTCTCAGGGTTAGCTGCAAAAGGAGCTTCAGAGAGCGCCTCCAACTCTGGCTTTTAGCTTTCCACAATCCAGTGAATTCCCTTCATCCCTTTCCACAGGCAGAAGTAAAACCCACAGTAATTCTTTAGCCTTCAGCTCTGTTAATTTTTCTTTTCTTGCACTCCAGAAGTAGTTTGTGAAACGCACATTTTAAAAGTAGCTGATTGTTTGCCCTGTATTCTAAGACTGAAGTCTCTAAATGTGTCTAACATTTTAATATCTGGAGATCTGGGGCACTAAAAATATAAAATGGTTTTTATTTTCTCTCTTTTTCCCTCACCGGGTTTCTGTTTCTCATCCTCGGCTGCTTTTTTACCTCTCTTCCATTCATTATTTTTGTTTAATAAGTGAGTTCTGTTGGGCTTTACATGACCAGATTAAAGAAGCTTTGGCTTCTGTGCTGTTATTGCGCATTTTATCTTTAAATTTTGAGGAATTTTGCTTTTTTTGGGAGGTTCCTGTTAGAGACAAAGACGTGGTGTCTAAACCACCACGAATAAACTCCATCAATGATAATAAAGCTTAGCAGCAGGGCTTAAATTTCAATTTTAGAACAGGCCAAGTCTATTAACATTGCTGCTCAGGGTGAACTGGAGTAATTAATGAAATTAAAGCTGCGACGATCCACGTGTAGGGAAAGCCTAGTGCAGATGAGATTAAAGCAGCAAGAGCAAGGGATTGGATGCATCTTTGAGATCCCTGCCAGCAAAGCAGCCCGGGATCAGGAGTTTATTTCCACCCCCAGCTGCCTGGCCCAGCTCAGCGATGAGCGGAGCACTCACAGGGTTCACTTTGTTCCAAGCCATGCTGCTCACGCTGTGCCCGCTGGTTAGGTCACACCTGTAGGACCACAGCTGCTCCAGCCTGGCACCTGCACCTTCTGCTGGCCTCTCATCTGCATCTGACAAAGCCTCCTCCTGCTCCTCCTCCTCCTCCTCCTCCTCCTCTTCCTCCTCAGCTTCCTCCGCGTCAGCGTCGGAGGTAACGACGGGTTCTAAAACGCACGGATGTAGAATCTGAGCAGGAACATTTCTCTTGCCTCTCTCTGATTATTCACACCACAAGAAAAAAATTGCCCTTTCAGCAAATATTTTGCAGGGGAAGAAAAATTAAAAAATAAAGAAGTGAAGATTTGAGGAATTAAGAGGAATTAAGACATCCTAACTTGTAAAATGGTGACTAAAATTGGCTGGGGACAGAGCAGACAGCTGGGTTGGGCTGGAGTGAGCCAGGCCTGCTGCAGGTGGGTTTAGCTACCCAGCCAAAAGTGAGGAATTTCTGTGGGAAATGAGGAATTCCTGCCTGGGAAGAGGCTACTGAGGAAGGAACAAACCTATAAGGACGGGAATCTGCCGATAAACTGCGAGTTTGGGCTGGAAAATGTTCTCCATGAGAATTCTCTCCATGACAACTAAATCCTGCTGCAGGTTTGCTGAAGTTAGGATCTCCTCTGAACGGCATTCCTTCTCCTCGTGGCTCCTGGCAGGAACAGCGCTCTCTGCAATGATTATGGAACAAGTTGAATTCATGGGATATTCCAAGTTGGAGTGGATCCACAAGGACCGTGGAGTCCAACAGGCCCAAACTGCCTGATAAGAGATAAATGGGATAGAAATGGTTTGAACTTGATAAAACTTGACACAGAAAAATCAAGGGATAAGAATTCTCCACTTGCAAAAAGCAGGGAAATCAAAAAAAAAATTTCATTATGAATTTTTTCTTGCTATAATTTTCTTTTCTTATAACTTTATCTTCTTATCATCTTTCCTTAATCATAATTTCTTATCTTTGTCAGATACATCTGGAATTTTTCACAAATGGTGCTTTGCTTCTACTTTTTAAAGTGAGTACCAGCAAACCCTGTCCTTGAGTATTTATCTCTAATTTCTGATGGCAGTGTGCAGAGAAGCGCAGCCCATGCCCAAGATTCTTTAGCTAACTCCTTGGCTCCAGGCAGCTTTTTTTCAGGAGGTTTTCCCCATAAATCCCAGGGATGTGCCTGGTTTAGGAGGATGAGGACAGGGCAGAAATGGAAAATGTTACCTCTGGCAGAAGGGACAGCCACAGCCTGACCGTGCTCCTCAGCTGTGGCAGATTTGCTGCCTTTCCCTGCTGGGGCTCTGGCTTCCTCTGTCTCTGCAGGTTCTGTTTCTGAGGCATTCAGCGAATTGTCCAAATCCCAGGAAGTCACCATCACCCCTGGGAATGA
Organism: Riparia riparia; assembly: GCA_020917445.1. NCBI lineage: Eukaryota > Metazoa > Chordata > Aves > Passeriformes > Hirundinidae > Riparia > Riparia riparia. The sequence goes on from JAIXNV010000340.1 coordinate 19,272, forward strand.
ATTTCCCCGTCACACAGGGCTCTTGTTCGGGTTCACTATTGCAAGGAGCTTCTCACACCCCAACTGCTGGGCTGGGAGGCTTTGGAACCAGCTCTGGTACCAAAGATGTGGATATTTGAACTGATATTTTTGATTTAATGTTTTAATTTCATCTATCAATTGCTATCTTTTACAAATTTACAGAAAAGGTTGCCTGTGCTTAATTAGAATCATTACAGCAGATAAAATAACTTTCAAGTTCCTCCTGTTGTGTGACTGCTGCAGCTCCATCAAGGATTTTTTGGGGTGTGGCTCCCCTTGAGCAGGGCCAGCTCCCACCCAAAACTTGCCTTGATGTGCTCAAACACACAAAAAAAGTAGCAAATAGCTTTTTAAAACAGATTATTATCCACTTTGGGTGTTTATTCCCTCATTTTACATATATTAACATAAAGGAAAAGGCTTTGGAACAGCGTTCCCCACACTTTTCTTGGCCTTTTACACACAAAAATAACATTCTCTGGCAGTATTAATAACAATTTCAAGATTTAGGAGGGGCAGAAAAAGCCACCACAACCCACACTGTCCTGTCTGAACATAAAGCTCTGGAAGTGGAAGTTGAGGAAACATCTCCTGCTTAGAGATGGAAGTAAAAAATCCCTTTTCTCAGTCTCCTGCCCAGATTTACCTTTCTCTGCCACGGTGATTGTCTCACATTGCACTTCCTTGGTTTTGGCAGCTCCAGAGATGGTTTGCACTGTTTTTTCTTCAAAGTACTCACTGTCAATTTTAGCGTTGCAGATCTCTGTATAGATCTTATTCCTCTCCCTGGAAAACAAAGGAAACACTGGCTGGTGACTCCCTGGAAAAATTCTGCCTGGAATTCTCAGTGTCTTTAACAAGGAGTCAATCAGGAGAGGCTTTTCCATGTCTAAAATTTCCTGCTTTTTGGATTGCTGGATGTTATTTCAGCCTTTGTATCATCTCTTAGCAGCTTTTTCTGATCTTTGTGATGCCGTTCTAAAACAGGAATGGCCTGTGGAGAGCAGAACCCAGAAAAAGCAAAAATGCCTCTTCCACTGCTTGTGAGCTTTGGGGGAATTCAGAGTTCAGAGCTCTCATCCCTTGAGAGAGAAAGGCAGAGCA